>JABUQX010050121.1:0-29812 GCA_015478945.1 Trachelipus rathkii
AAGTTTAATATGAATTGGATAGTTTTATTTATAAATCTAAGGTGACGAAGAAAATGAAAATTATAATCATTTATTATTAAGTTAAAAGATATATTTAAATTAAATTAAAATATAATTTCTAAATTATATATAATAAGTAATATTATTAAATATATATATAATATAATAATAAATATTAAATTATATATGTAATATTATACCATCGCAATCTATTTCAAATTATTTCACTATAATAATACTTAAATAACTTTTGATTAGACCTACTATAACTTAGGAGTCAAACATGACCATAAAACATACATGCAAATCCACGCTGATGGAAAAGAAATGACATCGTGCAGATCACGTATATTATATATTAATAAATTGTTTAATAAATATAATATATATTAATATAATATATAAGATATAGGTACCATATATATCGTAGTATATGGGAAGTAAAATAGTAATATTATTAAATATATTTATATGTTACTCATATATATATGTATTAATAAATATTATATATTGTCGATGATATATAGTGTACTATAGGGGATGGGTAGTGTTATAATGATATATATATTTATAGCTGATATTTTACTCGTTCATTATGTATGTATATGTGTATATTTTTCTTATATTTATCTCTCTATATATATTATTATTATACATATATATATATATATATATATAGTATTATACTATAGTATATATATATATAATATATAATATGTATATATATATATATAAATAATAGTATAATTATACTACTATATAATATATTATATAGTATCTATATATAGTAATAGTATACCGGTTATATATGATACTACTATTATAATATATGTATATATTTATATACTATTACGTATATTATTATATATACGTATACTATATGATCTATATATATATATTTTTTGGCCGCTGAGGATAGTTTTTGTATAATATTATATAAAATAATAAAAAAAATATTAAATAAAAAATTATTTAAAATATTTATATAGGTATATAGACGATATATTGATTGATATATATATATATATATATATTATGTATATATGATCATATATCTATATAAATATATATATATATATATATATATCATATATAATATATTTATATATATTATATATTATATATAAATTAATAGACGATATACCTACTTTACATGATGATAACCTATAACATGGCTGCAAGACGCGTTTGCTTATACTTTGAGGTTGGAGATTAATAGTGTTAACCTGCAAAGTACAAATAATTGTAAGATGTAAGTGGTTTATACATGAGAGAACCATGTTTCTTAAACGGATCTCCTCTTAGCTATTTAGTCTTTACCCACTAAACTCTCAAGAACCTTTTAAAGATATATCTTGTCGTAATATATATAATATATTATATTAATTATATATTATATATATATAGGTATATTATTATATATGTTATGTATATATATTATTATTAAAGTATATTATATAGTAATATATTATATAGTGTTATTATATATATACATATATAGGGTGTTCAAAACCTTGCGACAAAAAAACCTCTGCGACAAACCCGGAGGGCTGATAGAGCAAACGATAAGAATTTATTGTTAAATAAGCTAAGTTGTATGACGCTTCGTTTCAAGGTTTACGGAGATGTAAGGTAACCACGTGATGTTTGTTGTTTTGACGCGTCGTTACTTTCGTAACGGAGATTTTGGGTATTCTAAGGTTAATAGATTTTGATTTGGAAGATCTGTGTCTCAGAGGGTTGATAGAGTAAAATAGGGATATTTTGTTAAACAACGTATGTGTTTGACGCGAGGTTGTAAAGCATACAATGGTAGCTTGTTTATGAAATCATTTTTTTGGGGAAATTCAGAGCGTGGTTCAGAGTGTCTGCACTGTCTGATTGACATTCGTTAATCGCGTGCCATTGCATGTCGGCTCTACCGAACTGCCTAACCTGTGTCCTGATTTTGCTCACATGCGCGAATATTTCGTGAATCAGTTCTCTCTTGTGTTGACTGGGTTAACGGTAACCCAACTCTTCACATTCCGAAGTGCCGCAAAAGAGTGAAATAATCTAGATGCGTTGAGGTCGGGCAACTCTTTGAGGCCCACACAACAGGTCCCCTCTCCCTATTCATTTGTCAGTGTAGACTCTGTTCAGATGTTCCCGTACTTGGTGCTGAAGTGCGCTGGAGCGCCATCATGGTTGGAACCTAAATGTCTTTTCTGACTTGTCGCAAGGGGTATGTGTCATGAAGCGCAGAAGCATGTTCTGAGTAGTTGCAAAGGTACGCAGGTCGGATGAGTCCGTTCTGGGTACTTTAGATACGATGTGGAGCATGAAGGTTCCCGGCAATAATGTCGTTAGAGGAAGTCTGCAAGACTGTTTAGTTCTGAGGTATGGATATAGCTTATGTCTTACATTGATTGTTGAGGCTCTAGAGTGAAATTATGAAGTGTCAGGGCATCGACTGATGGTATAGGTCTCTCGTCCCATTTTTTACTGTGTGTCTCTAGTTTTGGTTATGAATGGTTAGCAGCTGATATTTACGCTAGAGTTCTCATAGAGGGCGTCAGGGGTATAGGGTGTGGTGCGACGCTGTACATGTAGGGTAGTGGGTAGGATATTATGATGCTCCGTTGCAGAAACGCACCGACAATCCACCTGGGGTCGCGAAGTCGTTTGGCCCAAATCCTTTTACTTTCTGTAGGTGGTATGCATGAGAGACTTTGCTCTTGCATGCACCGACGCATCAGGACGACTGGATTGAACCACTGGCAATGGCAGTTGCGCGTTACTAGTCGATCAGGGGAGCGGTCGTCTGTGAGACCTCCTCAAGCACCTCTTCTTCAAGACGCAGGATGTCCTCGCTATTAACGCGCTTCACAAATGCACCGGGGACGAAGGGGCCCATTATCTCGAAGGCGTGATGAAGGCGAGCAACCATTGTTTGGTGTGGGGGTGATTCTGTGAGGAATCGTCCCCGGTACATGAGGGGCTCATCGTCATTTCCATTCGCCGGCACCGGTACATTACATGTCGGTTAACTCGGGGAAGAGTGTAGTGATCATTCGTAATCGATGCTACACTGTACTGAATCAAAACGATGAAATTGGGCAAGGATAAAGGTATTCGCCAGCGTGGGTTTCCGAAGGACGCTTAAGCGTACAGCTCATGTACGCACGCCAACAATTAAATTAGAGTAACCTACAGATCGTCGTACCTACATGCGACGCGTCACACAACATAAACTAGTGTACCATCAAGTCCTTAACTTTGAAACGAAGCGTCGTACAACATAGGTTATTTAACATAAATGTACCTTAATGTTGCTCTTATCAGCCCTCCGAGTTTGTTGCAGAGGTTTTGAATCCCTGTATAGTTACTAATATATATATATATAATATTATATTATAGATTATAGTATATGATGGAGTGGGATTCTGTAGTATTTTACTCTCTCTGTTTTCTAGGATATAGTATGAACTTATAATTATATATATATATATATGATACTATATATATATAAGTATAATATATATATGTTATATATATATATATATTATATTATTTATATAATATATTTATATATATATTATACTACTTAATATATATAATATATATATATATATTATAATAATATATATATATACTATAAAGTATATATTACTAATATATATCTATATAATATTATATATAATTATCTATATATAATATCAATATATATATTATTTATTATACTATATATATATATATATATATTATATATATAATATATACCTATAATATTCTTAGCTCTTTAGCTTAACGTCAACTTTAGAGACTTAATATATATATATATATCATATATATATATATAGTATATATATATATATATATATATATATATATAGATACTTATCTATATATATATTTTATACTATATATATGATATAATATAATATATAAAGGGAGAAAAATTTCACTCGCGAAAGGGCTCGAATCATCACAAAAGCGTGGGCGTTAGACAATGCATAGGAAACTAGCCTAATACACCTCCTCAAAAAATAAGGCATCTCGGAACAGTTTTCAAGTCCCTTGCTTCGCTATCACAGTTTTGAAACTCAGTACTATTTTAAATCAAAGAAGGTGTTGGACCCCTGCTGGGCGCACAATGGCATTCCGTTGGAGTGGTCTTGGTTACGATTACGGAGAACCAACAAATTCAAGCAACGCGACATGGGCACAACCAAAGTCAAGCAACAGTTGTTGTGCTCATGTCGGCGTTGCTTGACTTTGGTTAGTTGCTCCTGTAACCCAGGAGCACCCCAGCGTAATGTCATGTGGCCCCATCAGAGGCTTCAAGCACCTATTCTATGGATTTAAATATTACCGAATTTCAAGCAGTGATATTGAAGCAGGGGACTTGAAAACTATCGAGATGCTCCTTTTGAGGGAGGGTGCTTAGACCAATGGTAGTAATCCTTCTTGTCTATTGTCTAACGGCGACACTGCTTCGATAGGTTCCGAGTCCTGGCGCGAGTGAAATTTTCTTGTTTTATTGATTTAATTATTTATTTGCAATATTGGCGTGTAAATTTTTGCATTGCTTGATTTTGGTGGGTTGCTCTTGTCAACTTCTTGCACCCTTTACAAGTGCTATGTGACCCAGCAGTGGTCCAAGCACCCTCTTTAGGATTTAAATAAAACCGAGTTTTCAAAGGAGTGATATCGAAGCGGGGATTTGAAAACTGTCCGAGATGCCTTCTTTTTTGTGGAGGCGTATTGACCATAGTGGTAAGGTTAGAGTTGGCTAACCGCGGACGCTGTGTCTTGATTGTTCGATAGTCCTGGCGCGAATGAAATTTTTTTCGTCCTTATATTGCAAATTTTGTCTCAAGCAGTTGTCTGTGCCCATGGTCGGTGTTGCATGCCTAAGGTGTTGCCTTTACCTATGGAACACCATGGGATATACCGTATGGCCCAGCAGGAGTTTCAAGCACCCTTTATGGATGAAACACACACACACACCACACACACACACACACAGCACCATATATTATATAATATATATTATATATATATTATAATATATATGTATATTATAATATCTATATATATATATATATATATGATATACTTATATAATGTCTTTGAGTAATTATTATTTATCTCTATATATTATTAATATTATATATTATATATATATATATATATATATATTATATTATATATATATATATATATAAGTTATTATATATATATATCATATATATATTATATATCTATTTTATGTATATATACTGTAATTTGTTTTAAAATGCTTATGTGTCACCAATATTCTTTACTTAGTATAATCTAAGTATTTACTTTGAAAGTAATTTTTTTTTAGTTTAAGACTAAGGTTTTGGCTCTTAATTGTATAAAGAATGATGCCAAGATGCAATATTCTTAACTACTGATTAGTTTAATTGTCTTCGAAGTTCTAACTAAGTTTCTATCTCTTTTAAAGTCTTTACCGAGATAATTAGCGTTGTTGTAACAAGGGAATGTCAATGGTGATTCCGCAACTGTCACTTCCCCTCATAAGTCTATCATTTTGGCGCGAATATTTATATAACTGAAGCCTAATTTTTGCCAGAGGGGAAAAAAAGCACGAGAGTCGTGTTCTAATTAGATAGTATATCTGTTAGCAAGTTTTTAAGCGATGTGCATTAAAAATATTCATTTAATAAAATTAGTGTTAAATATATTTACAAAAGAAATTATTCACATCAAAGCTATCTTAAATATATTTAGATATATTTTTTTATGTCTTAAATAATAATAAAAAAAAATAATTAAAAAGCCAAAAGACATTAATTTTAAGGTTTGAAATTCGCCAAGAAATTTGCGCGGAGTTTGTGTATTTTCATTTAAAATTTGAAACATAAGGAACTCATTAAGAAATAATTTGTAGCAGTTCTACTCACACCCACTTAATGTATTTCAACGACAACATACGTATATATATTGACTTTGGGTATAGGCAGATATTGCGGGTCACCAGACGAAGGGCGTGGGTAAGACTCTTTAAAGAGAAGAAAAGTGTCGTTTATTCTCTTAAAGTTACATACCTTGAGAAAAAAAAGAAAATTATTTTCAGCTCCAATAACAAAGACCGACAAATATATAAAATATGACACGTAAATTCTAGGCATAAGTGTTTTTGAAAAGATAAGAATAGAAGAGGAAGACAATAGCAAACTGAAACACAAAGGACAAAAAAACATTTTTGCCAAAAATTGCAACTCATAATTAAAAAGAATAAGAATTGAAGGTAAAAATTATCTTAAATTGCAGATGAAACCTTACTAAACGGAATACTAAAAACAGAAATAAAAAAAAGAAAATATTGATTATAATACAGGAAAATCTCTCTCTCTCTTCTTCTCTCTCCTTTCTCTCTCTCTATATATATATATATATATATATATATATATATATTTTATATATATATTATAATATATATATATATATATATATATTATATAAATATATATATAGTATATATTAATATACGAGAGAGAAGAGAGAGAGAGAGAGAGAGAGAGAGAGAGAGAGGAAGAGAGAGGAGAGAGGAGAGAGGAGATGAAGTGCAGACCGTTGCATTTGATCAATATAAGGATGACATATTGTGCTCTCTTATTTAGTTTTTTCTTTATTATATATTTATATATAATATATAATATTAAAAATAAGATTCATATACCTATATATATATATATATCTAATATCAGGGCCATTATAACCCTATCTAAAGGAGGGAAACTTATTATATTCTCTAGTATAATATTCCTCACTGATAGATTCGAACCTAGCGTACTATTGCATATTAGATATATATATCAAATATATATATATATATATATATATTATATACATATATAATATACGATTACCGTCGCTCTAATACACCTATAGATTTATCAATATACTACAGAGATAACTATAGAGTTAAGATTTTTAATAATATAATAATAATACGTATTATTAATATATTCTTATTAGAGTTATGTATTATTTACTAGTAAAGATTCAATTTATGACCTTATGTGCTATATTAAATATATCAGGATATCTGCTATTTAGTATATTAAAGTTCATAAATTTTTTTATGTTTGCGTAGAAGAGACTTGGACTATTTTATATTAGAGATATAATAGACAGGATGATAAATGAGGTTCACTGTTGGGTCTCTGTCGTCTATACTTACCTATAATAGCTTACTTCCTTTGGATTTCTCCTCCGCTTTGCTTACTCTTAGTCTATAGCAATTATCATACAGTTTGTACTTTCGAAATATTTCTTCTGCTCTTGGTTAAATTTATTGTGAAGCAAACCAACTCTTTGGGCACTATGCCTTTCTTTAACTTAAATATTTATGCGATCGTTCATCCAGGTGTTTATGTTTAAGTCATTGTTAATCTCCAACTATTTTCTTTCCATATAATATTTCATTTAAACAGATCTATTTCTTAAGCCATGAACTTCCTAACTCTGTTTCACATATCTATTGTGCCGAAAATACTTTTCATTCTCTCATTCTCCTCACTCATTTCAAAAATGTGCTATCTCTCAGTCGTTTGTAGAGTGGCGGGAGACCATTAGGTCGTCTGGAGAACTAAGTCTTTTAGTCTCGTATTGATAATCCTTGACCAGAGTTTAGTCTGGTCGATGAGCTCTCTACTCATGGACGATAACAAGAATTCTTATTATGATTATCAAATCTCTTGAACAATTCTTTAAAAATTCAATCTCTTAAAATTTATCGTACCTGTCTCCCTTGGTTACAAAACACTCCATCTCTCGCCCAGAACTTGTTCTCCTAATTCTCTTGGGATGTGGACTAATGACTCTTATAGAAGATAATGACATACTTCATTATTTACATATAGTAGTGGTTGTAACATTTTACATTAATAGTCGTGACGATCTGAGTAATGTAGAAGAAAGACATTCTCTCAAATATTTATTCTACAATTTACAATATTTGGATCTAATCTTGTTTTTTCGGTTCAGCTAAAAAAATGAATTCCAAAGAAGCCTGGGAATATCCGTTCAGATTGCGTGATTTTTTTTTCTTCTGCTCAGTTTCTTTTCTCCGTTATACTAAGAGCCTTATCGCTCGCTTGTATGGAATAACTGTTCTAGATTTGGGGTGGACCGGTTCCACCCTCCTTGTGGATAGAGTTATGAAGGCTAAGACGGTGCCGAAAGATTGATCTCTCGCATTAACTTCACTATTGGCGGTCGCAATCCAACACAATTTCCATCGCTAGAGCCTTACCTCCAACATGAAATTTGTTGTAATAATTGGAGAGTAGGACTCAACTCTTGTGGTTGTCTTTTCTTTCCAGCACGAATCTGTTTTAGGTGGAAACTCTTGCCTTCAATTCTTTTTTTCCTGCAGTAATTAAAGTCTTTCTCCTCTTTAAGCTCCCACCGTCTTTGCCCACTATGAGGAACCTTGCGTTAGGCCAAGGGGATCATGGGCTGGGTTTCTCTCTCTTTTTGGTTTTGTTTTTTTGTATTTTTCCCCCTTTCTCTTTTGAAAGGGTCCTGCCCGTGAGAGTTGTGTTATATATATATATATATATATATATATATATATATCTATATATATTATATTTATATCTATATTATCTATAATATATATACTATACTATATATATATATATAGGGTACAAAGCCCAAGAATTGGTGGCTTCTTTAAAAAGAGCAAGCACCCTAAATAAGAGGATGGTAATTTAGAAATCCAATATTTTAATTAGGTATTTGATTGTTATTCACATAAGTAAATATGCAATTAAAGTATAAAAGACAAAGTCCCTTCTGTTGAGAAATACTCTCTCTTCGTAGGGGAATTGGTAGTCACAGCAATCACAGCCTTTTCCAGCGCGTTTTTCACTCTTGCCTCTGACTCTTCGTTTAGAAAATTTGTGATCGAAATTTGGAGTCGCAGCCCTTTCTTGAAATTTACCTCTCTTGCAGGGGGATTTCTGGAGAGAATATCTTGAGTGAATTTATTTTCTTCTGATTCTGATTGTTAATTTTATCATGACTGACTGAAAGAGTACATCTCAAATCGACGAGGTTTATATATTATTGTCATTTGACTATGCTAAATTTTGCTTCGCGCAATCTTACCATAAGTTAACAAAACATAAATTAAATTTTTTTTTACAGGTTACTAATGAAGTACTACATTCACTTCCCACCCTAAACCGGAGTGAGAAACTATGTTTATAAATAATTAGTACAAGATATAACAATAACCTTCATTCAAATGTATATATATGTGTGGGCATTTAACAAATGCACACAACAATATAAACATTTCATGGGGGTACAAAATAATACCAAATATAAGTTATAACTTTTAAATGCAAAACATATCTTAATATGTCCGAAAACATAAAGTAAGACATACAACATTTGGAAGCGCAAAATAGTATAATTAATAACGAGCATAACTGGTTAACACATCCGAGATCTAAAATATAATACTAATATTTCGAATACTATAATGACAATATGGTTATATATACAAAAATAAAGGTGCATTCAAACACAAGCATATTCTGGTTATATCCGGTATAGATATAAAACAAACAACAATATTTAAATGCATAAAAGTACAAAAATGTTAATAATAAATTCTTAACCTATGAATTTATTCATAGTTCACAATGTTAAATAGGCACATCGATCGAACCGTTGCATCACATAGTTGAGTCCCAGTAAGTTTTAACACAGTAGCTTTAGCGTGAAAATGTATCTCACCTTCTTTTGTTTAATAGATAGCTAAAATGCACAACGTAAGATCAGTTTTCAAAGCTGTAGTTCGAGGAAACATTGCTTGACATATGTAGAGAGAAGTTGCTTGAATGTAGGGTCTTTCTTTGAAATAATTTTCTCATCACATTAAAGGGATGAGGTTACAGAACCATTTAGAATTCGAAAAGGAATCAGAGTTTGTAGTGGAATCCAAAAATGAAATTTCTGCCCATCATCCAACTAAATGCATGAAAAAATAAATCTTCAGTTACATTAATAAAAACTGTAAAAAGTAAAGTGTTTTCTTAATAGTAAGAAACGACGTCAGTAGCTGAGAATATGTCTTAGAAATCTTACCTGGCTAATCTCCATATCTGTGTTCTGAAGAATTGTCTTCATACATAAGGGAAGAATCGTACACGAGCAACCATTTACGAACTCGAAAGGCATCAGAGTTGTACTGAATCTCAAAAATTGGTTGTCGTGCCCATAATCAACTCTCGGACTGATGAAGCAATCCATACCGTAAAGAGTTTGCTATGTCTGACATTGAATCCTCGAACTGTGTTCGATTACACTGAGGTGAAGACATAATCCAAAATTAGAAATGACAAATTGAAGTCCACGATCCGATAATGTTCGTTTGCTCGAGTCATTTTTTCCGAGTGTTCTGATTGTACTGTATATATTTTGCAGATTTTTTCTTTTTCTTCATTTTGTTTGATTTTTCAGAAGCGTTGATTTGAAGTCTGGGTGTTCTATTCCAGGTTCACCAATATATATAGGGGCTACTTGCTAAGTTGGTGGTTCTTTAAGAGCAAGCAACCCTATATAAGAGGATGGTAATTAGAAATCCATAATATTAAATGAATATTTTTATTCAACATAAGAAGAGATATTCAATTCAATGAAAGTAAAGTAACAAAGTCCCTTCTGTTGAGATATCTCTCTTCGTAGGCGAATTGGTAGTCACATGCCTTTTCCAGCGCGTTTTTTTACATCTTGCCTCTTGACTCTTCGTTTAGAGAAATGTGTGTGACGTAATTCGGAGTCGCAGCGCCCTTTCTTGAATTTACTCTCTTGCGGGGGAGGATTTTCTGGAGAGAGTATCTTGAGTGAATTTATTTGTCTTTCTGCTTCTTATTGTTAATTTACGTGACTGACTGAAGAGTATCTCAACAGAACAGGTTTATATACTATTTCATTTTGACTTATTGCTAAAATTTGGCTCGCGCAAATCTTAGCATAAAGTACGAAACATAAATATAAATTTCTTTTACATAAGTTTTATATGGAGTATATATATATACTATATATATTATATATATATATATATATATATATATATATAAATATAATATATATATATATATATATATATATATATAATATATACTATATTATGTAATATAATATATATATATTCATATATCTATATATATATATATATCATATATATATATTAATATATATATATATATATTATATATATATATATAAATATATATAATATATCTATATATATATATATAATACTATATAGTCTATATATATATTAGATATATAATATATATATATTATATATACTTTAAACACGTCTGCCTAAAAAATGAAGAAAAGCAAATTAAATCTTATTTAGAACACAAATGTTTAAATTACGTTTGTTATTAATCTATTACAAAAAAAAAGCGTTTTTTTAAATACAATTTCGGCTTCTTCTTCTTAGAATACTATTTTAAAAATATAAAACCAACCTTAATGTTTTTTTATTTGGTTTTTTTTTTTGGTTTTTGTTTTACATAAGCTAACTTTAATTGTTTTTTTTTTGCAATATTTCAAGATGAAAATATTTAAAGGCAATTTCCTATGAGTGATAATTACGAACTTTTTTTCTCTATAATGTTGCGGGGTTTCAAATCAAAGAAACGTCTAAGAATGCGAGAGACTTTTTATATATTCACTGCGAGAGATTTCTGAGGAAAGGAGATATTCTAATCGTGGTGGAAGGATGTTATTAGTAGACTCCAAATCAATGTTTTTTTTTTTTATTATTATTCAAAAAGTAAATGTTAAATTTTAATTTAAATATGAAACTTAGTTTAAAAGTAACATTAATTAAGTGGTGTACCGGTGTTAGTGTCAAATTAATCTAAATTACAAAGGTAGATTCGGATTGATATATATATATATATAAATAAATATATTATTATAATATATATATATATATATATATATATATATATATATATTATATATATATATATATATATACGTTATATATATATATATATATATTATATATAAGAAACGAGCATAATCAGAGACATGGCTCGGAAACACTTATTAGATTTCACACAAAACAAATCAATTACGCACACAAATGAGCTTTACCTAAAAGCATAGCCATCGCAATAATCTCTCTATATCAGACCAAAGAAACCTCATCATCTCTAAATTATTTCCAAAATGATAGACCCTTCTAAGATCAAATGCCTCATTCTTTCAACAAACTTTTTCTTTCCCTTCAATCATACTCAAAAGAATTTATAGTCTCACCATACAGATGTTAAAATTCTATAGTTCTACCTCCCTTATCCGTCAACCAACAACGCAAAAAAAACAACAAATCACATCTACAAACCCACAACGACACCCTCAACCATACAATTAAAAACCCAAAACAACAACCTACCACTGATTCCCACGCCTCCTCAACCACCTTATCCTTCCTTCTCATGCCACTCTACTCCCCCTACCCATTCCCCTCCTTCCTTAGGTCCCTCACCAACTCCTTCCACTCCCCAACCACAAACTCCGCCTCACACCACCTCAACTTCAATCTTCTTCTAAAATCATATCTCCTACGCATACACACACTCCACATTCCAGAATACTACCTAGAACAACTACCTTTCCCACATCTCCAGTACAAACAACATCTCACTCTTGAATACCTACACTTCTCATAACTTATACATATTTCCCCCAACACCACATTTTCTATCTCCACCTTCAAAATAAACCATAACACCTCAACCTACTCACACCCCTCCCAATATATTCCCACAAACCACCAGCACCCCCAGATTATAGATAACTTGACCGAAGCTATAAACCACCTCATTATAAACATCCCCCACAACCTCTCTCAATGAAATTACGCACTCAGATTAAACAACCTCTTCCCCAACAACTAACTCAACAACTACAAGCAACTTCTATTTCTCCTTCCTCTATAAGCACTATACAGTCACACGAGGAAAGAAAACATGGCACCTAATTCCGAAACAACCTATTTCTCGAGGTACAACTCTACTTCTTTTCTCTCTACCTAAACCTCTTGCTCCACCTCACCTCCGTTCTTTGATTCTCCACCCCTTCTACCACCCAAAACACGTCCCTCTTCCAGCTCCAATCAAACAAATTACCTCACCGAGGGGGACATTTCATATCAATATGAAAAACACAACACAAATAAGCATTAACTTAACAACTATAAGACTTATCTATGTTAGCACATTGTCATCCTAACAATATAAAAGAAATACTCCCAAAGGCAGAGTCTTACTCCTTTCTCCCTTTCTAATTACAGAAATATGAAAAATATATTCCAACTCTTCTTTCCCATATATGGACTTCAATTGCAGAAACATAAGTAGAGAATGACAAATCGAAACTCTTTCCCAGGTTTATCATTCAAAACATGGAAGAACAGCATTTATACAAGAATATGTAGACATAAGACAACATGTAGTAACCAATATCACTATACTAGGAAATTCAAAATTATATAACCACAATAATGAATTATTAAAATCTCATATGCCTTATAATACAAGCTAGATAAACAGCCAGATTCCATAATATTCAAGCAATTTTACTACGCACACCCCGGCACAATTAAAATATATAAAAGATCACTCAAAAGAAAAAATAATATAACTAGCACAATTACTGGAAAATCTCTGAATGTTGTCACATACAAATCAAGCAGGTACCAGAAATAAACAAGGTTTCTTCAATCTGGGCGGTGAAATTTTAAAAACACTTTTCAGCAACGCAACTTTCGACTTTCTGAAAACAATTTCAAAGGAGGTAAATTTAATACTGGATTCGGATTCAATTCAGAAATGGCCATCACAAGGTTGAATACACAAATCCATGGAAACACAAGTACTTTCTCGCAACTTAAAACAAATCAAGAAACATTATACATCCTTTATAAACATTCTATTTCCACCATAGATTTTCAATCAGAAATTTCAAAACTAAAAATTTATACATAAACTTAATAAACATTATCTTTGAATATACCAGCCAATTAATAAATATTATACAACACATCTTAATTATCTCTAAGAAATACACCACACCTCTACAATTAAATTCATACAAATTTCTCATTTCTGTTCTCAAAGACATCAAACCTAAAACCATTTCACATCTAATATTTCATCCTACTCCTGAAAATTTCTATCAATTCCTCTTATACACTTGGACTATTATGCACTTAAAACAATCGTACCAAGTATCCACCTTCATTCCATTCATTACGGACTCTTAATTTGACACTGTCAAAGTAATACCTTTTCCGACGTACTTTAATCAATCTTCGAACATGATCAGTATCCAGATCCATTACCCATATTTCTTTCTTAACTTGGAAGAATTAACATAAGCCTACAGCAAAACTACTTCATCAATGTAGATAAATTTTCTCATATCTGCATACCCACCAATCTCATGCGCACCACATCCAAACCAAATTGTATAATATCGCTATTATTAGACAAGGAACCTTACAACAAATGCATCTACACTCCTTTCCTAAGTATCTCTCAACATCACCACATGTATATCTATGCCTCATACAGATCCATTTAAATTGGCCATCCACCAAATTCACAGAGTATTCCAAACTCTCCAACTTTACTCCGAAACTCCAAAACTATCCCTTAAATATGCAAGCACACCCAGTAAACGTGCACTGGAAAAGCAATTGGATAAAAAACTAAATCAAACCCGTCATATGCGATATTATTACCCCCGGAACACATTACCATTTCGGGAGTATCTTTATTCATCACTATCGCTATTCACTGTATTTTCGTTTACATGTCAAAGATAAGACCTCCCACTGTAACGCAAGCCTTAACCACAAATTCATCCATCACACATCCTCCTACTTTTCAAAAACCACCTCAACCTGATCCAATAAATCCTTCTCTTTATCATACACGGGACCTACCTTCTCGGGATTTAGAAACGGATCTGAAAAAAATTATTTTTTCCTTTCTTCTCATGAATTTAAATTTATATCTCTCTGGAGCATAAAACATTTTTTCCTTTTGCTGTTCTGTTTCCCTTTTCTATTTGACCAAGAGCATAGTTTGGTTCCGGACCAACTTATTTTCCCTTCGAACAAATTTTAATAAAACAACCGATCCAGGACTCTCCATCAATTGTCAACACTCCATTTACAATGACGTAGAGGTGGTATAATCATATCCATTAACTTAATGTTAAAGATTCCACTCAGTTTGGGCGTCCCTCCACGCCTACAAAACACGATTCCTTGGGATCAAGGTAAACATTTTAAGTCACTTTTGCCTCGACCTACCAAGCAAAGGAAGGTGACTCTTTCTTATTTTTTTTCGTATTGTGTTTACATAATACTTCTTATTTTTTTCGATTATTATTTTCGGTAAGATTTTATTATTATTATTATTATTATTATTATTATTATTATTATTATTATTATTATTATTATTATTATTATTATTATTATTATTATTATTATTATTATTATTATTATTATTATTATTATTATTATTATTATTATTATTATTATTATTATTATATTAATCTATGTTACTATCCATATATATATTTTTTGTGTTAGTCAACAATATTTGAGCAATTACCAAAATCACATAACCCATAACGACCATAATATAATCATTTCTTCACTCGTGGCTCTATTATTATTATTATTATTATTATTATTATTATTATTATTATTATATTATTATTAGTATCGTTTTATTTTTATATTTAAAGTTTATTTTATTCTTATGGTCAGAAGATTATTATTATTATTATTTTTTATTAATTATTATTATTAATTTTATTATTATTTATATTGATGTTACCTCTATGTCACTATTAATTATATTGTTAGTATATTATTATTATTATTATTATTATTTTATATTATATTATTATTATTATTATTATACCTTGGTTTCTGATTAAAGTTAATGTAGAATCCAAACCTTTAAGGCTGTATTGGGTCTGTTTATGACAGTTTATTCTTTAGACATTTAAAATTAATGCAGGGATGTAAAATGATGGAATCTAGAATGGATAATGAAGTTATGAACATTGTAATCAAAATAATAAGTGCACTTGGAAATTCTACCCTTTAACCGAAACGAAGCTCGACATCTTTTTTTTTTTTTTTTTTTTTTTTTTTTAATAAAAGTGTCACTACCCTTCACGGGCAATAACCCTATTCTAAGGGGAGGGGAAGCTTTCTGTCTATGGGTAATCCTAACCGTACGATTCGAACGTTCCGCGACCGTGCCATGGCGACTTTGTTTTGGTGTGTTTGTACATGGTCCGTCGCTCTAGATGTGCAGGCCGTTTTGGAGCCGTTCCATCTAGGAACAAACTAAGATTATTAACTAATAAACGTATTTTATAATTCTTATTATGAGATTTTCAGAATTCAATTTCCTTGGTATAACAGCGCTCTGTTGTTAATGCAATTTTAGACCAGAAAGCTAATTGTGCCTTTTTTTAATACTAAGATCACTTCATGTGATTTTCTTACAAATAAAAGAAAACAAATACTTTGCAATATTCATGACTTTATCAAAACTGGAATATTTATTAATATTAATCACAACATTATAAGGTAAAATATTATTAATATCAGTATCAAAATTAACATTACTAAGTGTTGCAAAGTTTTTATTAATTCAGGGGGGGAGACACAATAAAGGGTGCTGAGACTATTCCTTAGATCTTGTTTCAACCATGTTAGTCCATGCAACCAAAATTCTAATTTCTCTTGAAATTTCTTATAAGATATGCCCTTGGTCAACATATCTGCAGGGTTTTTTTTCTGTGTGGACATAATTGAAAATGAATTTCAATTTATATTTACATTTTAAGTCCTCCAGCAGAACATTAAAATTCTTAATTCTATTATTTACATATTTGGCTCTAATCTTAGTTTCACCTGTTAAGATCCAGTTTAACACTACCAGAGAATCAACACTTTTGTTCAAATAGTAAAAAATGAATTGTGAGTAAGAATCTAAAATAGTTCTCAAACACTTCATAGCTAGAATTACACCTAAAAGCATAAGTGTGGGAATACTAAATGATTTCTTTGGATTGGCTGGAGTTACCTTAGATTTAGCATATAAAATATTACTATTATCATTATTAGAACTGTAAGCTACAAAACCATAACAAAGGGAAGAGCTATCATAAAAATATTACGTCCATAAGATTGACTCTCCTTTAATGCTGGTCTGGGATAGATGATGTTTGGTAGTAAACTTAGATCTTTTTTAAGCTTACTCCAATCAGATATTAGATCATCTGACATTGGTTGATCCCATTCATACTTTAGTTGCCAGGTTTCTTTAATTAGAAGCTTGCTTATAACTGTAACAGGTAATGCAAGCCCCATAGGATCAAATACTTTGGAAATTTCCGACAGTATTTGTTGTTTAGTGCTTACATTTTCATTAAATTCAATTAATGCTATATGCATAGTGTCATTATTAATATTACATAGATAACCTAACACTCTTTCATATATATACTGATGTTGCACCAAAATCTCATCTTGCTCAAAGATGGTTTTCATTTCCTTAAAGTTGGAATTCCAGGATTTTAAATGGAAACAGTCCCTTTGCATTCTCGAGTATGTCAGGTTACACAAATTTGTAATTTCAATAATATCATTGACAGTATAAATTAAGTTGTCCACATAGAAATTTGATGACAAAATTTCAGTTCATTTGTCCGTGTTATGAATACTATTTTGTTAAATTTTATTAACGATAGTTATGATGTTTATAAACCACAATTTTTTGTTACAAGTTCGCTTTATATTCTTGATTTTTTGTCGTATGGATGTAATTCAGATATGAGATTTTTATTATATGACTAGACCTCTTTGTTAAATATTATGTATGTTAATCTGAATACATTTGATATTATGTTAATGAATTATATGCTTGAAATAGATGTGAATAGGTTATCCATTTGTTATTTCTGATGGTTAGGTGATTGTATCATGGTTCTTGTCTAAGTGTGAGAGAGTTTTGTTAATGTCTTGAGTGGTTTACATTTCGTATCACGTAAGTTGTGTGTTGTATAGGTGTTTTATGTTCGATTGTATCATTCATTTATTCTCTATTAGTTCAAGGTTATAAGTTTTATAGTTCTTACGCTTTATTATGTGGAACTATTGTTTATTTGTTTTAGGGATTCAATTTAAATGTCATAATGATATTAAATTTAAACATTCCTAAGTGTTTATGATATATATTTTCATTGCTATAAATATTACTGTGTCCCAATGTAAAAATTAACGTTATATACTGTAGAATGATATCTTTCGACTTGTGTAAAAAGGTAGGGAAAGGCTTATCTGTTTATTGATTAATTGCTATTGTTAACAAAAAATACTTTTAACAGGTTAGTTAAGTGTGGAACCTTGTTAATGGTTTAAGCAGTGATACTTCGGTGCTTATTGGTTGTGTTAGATTCGTATCGTGTCCGTCTTCATCGTATATAAAAGACAGCCTGATGGCTTCGAATGTTTTACATGATGTGATTACATAGGTTATTCGTTAGGCAGAATTATTATTTCTTTGGTTAGCTCATTCTATATAAGTAACTTTTATACTATTAGAGTACTATGTTTTTGTTATAAGTTTGGTTTTATACTGTTGTTTGTTTATGTTGTTTGTATTGTCTTCGTTTTTTGAGTTGATCGAATATACTAGAATCACTATACCATGCTATTTTGTATCTGATAGGGTCTCAATTTTTCTCGTGCGTCTCGAGTATTCTTTGTTTTACTTTCTCTCTGATTGGTTTGAAAGAAGGATATTTCTCATTACATTAGGTTGATGTATTTAATACTATTGAGTATTCTCTCGGTCAAGTCGAAATAGTTTTTTTCCGCTTCGTGTTGAAGATGAACTCCCTGCATTACTTTACAGCTTGTCATTGTTGATTATCTTCACGAGAGGTTTATTGCGTTATATATCCACGATTTTAGTGTCTAGTGTATATATTTAAATCGTTAAGGCCGAATAATTGGCGACTGCTACAATTTGCTTGTTATTTTCCACTGCGAGCCATAGGTTTATTGTTGGTTCAAATATATATCAGGATACTTGACATCACTTCTTTTTATGGCAATAGTATAAAGCATAAAATCATTTGTACAATGTTTATAGTAGTTGGAGTTTATTATTATCTGAAAGGAGGCGGCAGTTCTAAAAAGAGATAAGTCTCTATAAAACTTTTACTTTATTCTATTTTACTCGTTAAGTGTATTAATGATTGATTAGTATTGTGTTATGTAACACAATTTTTGATAAATGATTTAAAGCTTTTTTTTAAAGGTATTGTAAAATTAACGTTAATTTATTAGAGATATGCTTGGAAAAAGTTAATGAACATGTGTTACGTTTTGAGTATGTAAAGTCATTTAGCTTTTAACTGTGTTAAGTGAGGAACTTGTTATGTTAACAGTTTATTAGGTTGGTATGTATCGTGTTAAGCTTTTGTTCGTTGTACATTTTATATTTTCTCTAAATAAAATGTTTTTTTCATTATGAATGCTATGTTATAGCTTTTAATTGATGTGGGAATACTTTGTTTTACGTTTTATTAAGCTATACTTTTTCGCTCTACTTTGTATAGTATAATAAACTTACAATGTTGTGAATAAATTTTAGTTAATAATATTTTATTCACTCAATGTTAACTAATTAACATTGATATGTTTAGAGATATGCTTGATTCGAATGAGTATTAATCTAGTAAAGTAACTAACATCTCTAACTATGTTAGTTACTTTATACTGCGTGTAAGTGTTGTAACTGTTGTTTAAATGTTGAACTGTTTTATTTATTCCTGCTTAGATGTGTTTAGGTTTGTTTGTTGTACATCATTATTTTCTTAGTTCAGTTGATGCTAAGTTTGCTTTATTAATGTTAGAACTTTGTTTATCAGTTTAGAGTATACTCATTGGTGCTGTTATGAATAATTACAACTACTGGTTGTGTATGTTAAATTTTTGTTAAATGTTTATATGTTAATGTAAATGTAAAAATATCAGTGATATTTTTAGAAAAAAAGTGGTGAAATAGGTTTGCGTCTTTGTAATGCTTGTTAGTTAACTTTTTCATCTTCATTGCTAAGTGTGGAACTTTGTTAAATCGCTTGACTGCTTATTCATTTTGTTCTAAGACGTGTTAAGTATTTGTCAGTTGTGGTTATATTCCAAAGTTTTCATGATGATTTTAGTTAAGTAATCTTTATTAATGTGATATTAACACTTTGTTATTCGTCCAACATATAATTCGGTTGATGTTTGGCTAATAAAGAACTTGATTATTTTGTTTAAAGATTTATCCAAATTAATGATACTCGAAATGAGTGACTTGAATTTCAATAAGAATCCAATAGATCAATTAGATCATATAGGATTGGTCACTGAGGGAGTGCCGCAGGATTACTGGCTGGATGGTTTGGTATGCAATTTTAGTGATTTCTAGCTTTAGGGTATTGTTAAATTTACGTTTACAATTTTTAGTAAAAATTTGACTTACATCAATTGATCAATAGTAATTCACACAGATGGTCAGGAGTGAGGTTGGATAGTGGTTTGATTTTTCCTTCTACTGCTTATATCGGTGTATGTAAAAAACGTTACAATTTAGTAAAAAATTTGACCTTAATCAATTGAATCAATAGATCACAGAAGGTCAGGATGGAGCTGCTTGGATAGGTGGTTTGATTTAGTGAAATTACTGTCTTAATAGGGTATGTAAAAACGTTAGCAATTTTAGTAAAAAATTTGACCTTAATCAATAGTATTTCAATGATCATTCAGATGGTCAGGAGGAGGTTGGATAGTGGTTTGATCTTGTGATTTACTGCTTTAGGGTATAGATAAAACGTTACAATTTTAGATAATAATAAAATATTGACTTAATCAAATAGATCATAGATCACTGCATTGGTCATGGAGGGTAAGTTTTGGATGTTTGGTTAATTTTTTTATTTCTATTTTTGAATTTGGGAGTGATTACTGCTTTATCGGCGTATCGCTACACGTTATCAGATTTTTGTTGTTAAGTAATAAATTTGACCTTAATCAAATAATCAATAGATCACAGATGGGTGCTATGAGGGAGTGTGGTATAATTGTGTTGATTTTTTAGGATTTACTTGTATATTAGGGTATTTGTTGAGTTTATATCGTAATTTGAATGGTTAATTAACCAATAAAAAGTAATAAGATATTGATATTTTGATTTAATGAATCAATTTTTTTTTTTTTTATCCTCTTTGATTTGAGTCTAGAAACTCCATTAAATTTTTCGAATCTAGCAGCTCGATTAATATATTTATCTATACCTTATTTTGAATAACCTATTATAAAGACACCAACGTTTGTTGTTATACTGAATGTTTATTTAACTTGGCACCGCATACGCCGGCTCCCCAACATCCGTGTGCCGGAGCAACTCCCTCATAAAGAAAGTATTTGTAATCCAATACCGAACTATTTCATATAGAAATTACAATAACTCTGAAATTACCTCTACAAATTTCAGCCCTATAATACCAATCATTATTATTTTTTTTTTTTAGGTGGGGTGATAGGTATACCCGTCTTCGTTGGGGGACCACAGTGGGATCGTACTTTGTTAATATCATTGAGAGGTTACCTCCCATCTAAAACCCACTCCAAATTTTTATTCACGATACGATAATTCTCTAACTATACCACTACTACTACTACTTACTACTACTACTACTACTACTACTACTTACTTTAATGCTTCGAGGTATCTATTCTTGGCTTCTTTCCTCTTTTTGACTTTATATAACTAAATGGTAATTAAAGACTAATAATAATATATTAATAATTAATAATATAATTATATTAATAATTAATAATAAATATTATTAATATATAAAATAAGACTAACCTAGAGCGATGAGTCGAAATCGGTGGCGCTACGGTGAGGGTCGGTGCCGGTGGCGGGGGACGGTGGCGGTTGGCGTGCGACTTGCGGTTATTGCTGAAGACATTGCAGAAGGGTTTAAAAATAACAAACTCAGAAGTGATCCCCTTCGGGGATCAATTCTTCTTCTTCGTAATATATAATAATAATAATTTAGTTAGATTTTGTATTCGCACGCGCGCTCAGTCTGTGTCTGTCGGTCAATCAGACAGACCTTCGGTCTGTTTGACCTCCAGGAGGTCGTTTTAGGCCTAATGTCACCCTCTCGGAAGCCGCCACATAGGCGTAAGCGCAATATCGGTGTCCACTTTTTTGTCTCGGGGGTGAAGCGCGCCGCCTCTATATACATCTAGGCAGACACTTGAAAATTTACAAGCGGATTCGAAGCCTTTATTAAACCGCAATACATAGATAGTATTTCCCAAGTTTTCGAACCTATAACCTATTTTCCTTCATATCGAAAAGGCTGCCAGTGGTCCGGACCTGTCGCATCACTACTTATATCTATGCGCTCATGTTGCAGATGTGATGAGTCTTGATAAATTCCTCTCCTTTTGTAGCTAGAGCACTTTGGAGGAAAATATATACTAGCAGCTAAATTTTTAATTAAAGAATGCACTCGATTGGTTGTTTCAGCTAGTCAGTATAGAAACAGTTTTTCAATTGTAATCTTCAAATATATGGGAGAGTGCCCTTATCGCTAATAACAAGAAGATTTTTTTTAAAATTTGTGCTGTTTACCGACGCACTGGTTAAAGGCTTAGCGAGGTGCTACAGGAAGAGCGCTTGGGTGCATTAGTGCTCTTGATTTATGCACAATTATGAAGAGGCCTAATTGGGCTACTGGATGGATTAGGGTCACGTACTGTGAAGATCAAGTGAATTTCAAGAGTGGTGTTCCCAACGCTTATTTTAAATACAATAACTTTTGCTCAAAGCAAATCTTAACGCGATATTCACTTATGATGGAGGGTTAACCTTTGCTTATATAAATGTAAATTCTTGTGTTATATATTTTATAAGTTCAAGCGACTGTATTTACGAAATCTTGCAGATAGGTGTAATATTCAGAGACATCCCACATTTTTATTCGAGCCCGTTGCCAAGAACAGGACCCTAATTATTTTTCCGTTTATTAACACAAAAAATTAAATTAAATTAAACAAACTTAAAATACATTGTGAGAATTGAGCGTGAAATGAATTTATACGAACGTCTGTGGTAACTCAGATGGTGCGATAGGACATTAACGTAGCTGGTGCTTCGTCTTTTAAAAGAAATTAGTTTTATTATCCAATTAGTTATGGGCAGATCTGGATGCATGTCAGTTACAATTGCCCCAGGTTACCTTCTTTCCCTATATTAGATAACATATTTTCAAGATTTAATATTATGTAATTATAATTTTAGTTAGCACAGGTATTAAGTCCATCATTTCATATTTTAGCTCTTGGTTAATAACTATATTATAAATTGGAATAATAATTTGTACATCCTTTTCAAATATCATTTTACAACTAAAAACATCAATCTTATAGTTAGTATAGCAAATTTGAAAAACAAGTAAACGTCTACAGAAAACTATTTGGTCAATTTTTGCTATTTTTATGGTAAAATTAACGTTGATTTCTGAATCTTTCACGAATAGTTCATATATTCGGCTGGAACTGGGCAAGTTCATATAAAATCGAAATTACAGCACCAAGAACAGTTTTGGATTTTATCTGCGTTAGGTTTATACATCCCCAACCCATTTTTCTATTAGACCTTTTACAGATGCGGGACGATGTAAGATTGAACTAATAGTTTTATTTATAACGCATTTTAGACGATTATGATTTCCTTCTTAGAACGGTCTACTAGATTGAAAAGGTTTTTAACAACACCAGGAACACAGGTAGATCATCTCTTCCAGACCTTAAATTTACTCAGGTAACTAGTGGATATTACATTTCAATATGACAAAGTTCTAATCTAGCATTTCGGACTTTCTACAGAGACGATTTGATTGCTCTTGATGAAAGTTTCCCTGGTGAGAGTTGAGAATTATAATAGACACATAAGTGGTTTTTAAAAGTATTGTAATCCTCAAGAATTAAACCCACATTATTAATGCCCTCGTAAATCCGGATTCAGGTTCGAAATGCAACGAAACTTTTTTCTCAAATATTAAACCATTGATTCATTTGATATTGTAATTACGAGAGAGCTATCCAGATGTAGTATGTTGTACCTAAAGTTAGTTGGGTCACAAATTGGAGTTAAACACGTCATATTGAAGGAACACTATACAATGATTGAAAATATTCATGAATGGACTTGCTATTATATTCTTTATCATTGAGTATTATCTTTGCTTTAGAAATCACAAAGAAGATTCTGGAAGCAAGTTAAGCTAAAAGCTTAAGAGGGTACAGACGTATTGCGATTGTCTTTGTTGCAGTTAAAAGCCTAGCTAAAAAATTAAAAATATTTTCTTGGTAATTAGAGTTTTTTTTTTTTACTATTCCATTCCTACAACATCTTTGGAATTACGTAATCTAAAAGCCAATTTTGTTAAAAAGTTTAAAAAATTAAAAAAAAAAATAGATAACTTGCATAAATATTCGTTGAAAACAAAATAAAAATTTTATGATTTTAATATAATATTAATTCTTATTACTAATTAATAATAATATATATTTAATAACATAATAATAATAATAGATAAATAGATAATAATAATATAAGAGTAAATAATAATAATAATAATAAAATAATAATAATAATAATAATATAATACATATTAATAATAATAATAATAATAATTAATAACAATAATATTAATAAATAATAGAACCATAATTTATATTAATACAATATACTGATATAAAATGAAATAATTAAAAATTTTAATTTAAAAATAAATAGATAAATTAAAATATAGAATATTTAAGGATAAATTAATAATAAATTTAGATTAAGTAAATATATTATATGAAATGATATATATTTTTATATAATATTAATTAATCTTTCATAACTCGTGTAAATACTAAACATGAATTGATTTTAAATTATATTAATTTTATATATTTAATTATATTAAAGAAAGATTATAATAGGAAAGTAATAATAATAATAATAATAATGAATAAATTTATGTTGTAAAAATTTCCCTTTTTTTCATATTTTCCTAATTACATCTTTTTTCTTTGGTGTTTCTTCAGTTTCGTTAGTATTTACTAAGTGCATTTCAGTTATCACATGTTTCTATAGTTAAGTGAAAGAAAAATGATGGCGGTTTTACTTGCTTATCCAAAATGTTTTCCGATCATTCAAATATTTTAAGTTTAACTACATTATTCGCTTAATGAAAGAATAAATTAGGGAATAAATAAATAAAAAAATCCATACCTTTTCACACAACATAGGAATATATAGTATTATATTATATATATAATATGATAGGTATATAATATATATTATATTTTATATATATATATAATATATATATATAATATACTATATATATATATATATATATATATATATATTATATATATATACTAATATAATATATATATAACTATTATTATAGTTATATTTATAATTTTTATAGTTGAAGGATATTAGTATGATTGAGATATGTAAGAAATTTTCCCTTATAAATTTTCTATATAGTTATTGTATCAGGTATTTTATATATGTATTATATTCTTTATTTATTTTTATTATATATATATTTTATTTTATTTATATATATAGTTTTATATGTGATCGTACTTTAGCCATTTTTTTTCATGATAAATAAGATAGGCATTGATGATGGAAACTATGAAATAATATTCCTCCAAATTTCATACGATATTTATAGCATTTGTCTATGGACCAATCATTCAGTTGTAATTAGACAATTATAACCAGCCCGTGATGTTAATATTCCGCGGCGGATCTTCATTTCTGTTAACCGATTGTGAAAACGTTTTTGTCTATGATTTTTATAAAGATGGATAAATGCAATAAATTAAAAATTATGTTTTAATAAAATTGAGTCATGAAAATTATAAAGTGATCATCTCCAAATTTCATTTTCTAAAGCGCATTTACACCGTTTTTTTTAGAATCTTATTCTTTTAAATTTTTTTATTATATATGGTACGTTTAAGGAGGTGGTTTAATTTGTATTATTTTTCATCTTATTTTTTAGCACTTTACTTCTTTATGTAGAGATGTTCTTTTGAGGCTGTATTGAAACTGCATTGACGTTTCATTTTATCCACTTATATAAATTTTAACAATAAATGCCTATTTTGTCCCCTAACGAATCTGTGCAAAAGAAAAATATTTAAAAAAGAGAATATCCGCATTCCTTGTATATATTCACACAACACATATAGGTCCATACTAATATATATATTCTATTTATATATATATTTATATTTTATTTTTTATATATTATATATTTATTTTAATTATTATATATATTATATTATATATATAAATTTTTTTTATTTATATTTTATTTTTATATTGTATATATATATATTATTATATATTTATTTCATATACTAAATATTTCGTGATAATATTATTTTATAAGTTATATTATTAATATATATTTAAAAATAAATTGTACTAGAGGTACAAATGAGAAATGCCTTTCAAAAATAAAATAAAATTAAACAATTGAGAAAATAATTTGTGATCGAAAGTTCGTTCTCTTTTGTGAGGTACGTAGTTTATAGGTAACCTGCTTACAACGGATATAGATGAAAAAACAGCCACAAACTTTTAATATCTTATATTATATTGTTTTTATGTAAAGTATTCAATTTTGATCCTATTATTTTTCTTTGTGGGTAATTAAATTTACTTTGTTTTCTTTATACAATACACAACTTCCAAAATGTTCCGCTTTTGTAAATAGGTATGTTAAGACGGTGACAATCAGTTGTACTACGGTTCGTGACAACTTTACCTCATTTTGCTGTCTCTCCATTTCTATTTTATCTCTTTTTTGTTCCTGGTCGGTATTAATTCTTCTTCCAGTAGTCATCTTACGATAGACTCACTTTCGTTATTGTAGCCGGTGGCGATTTACTAACCCACCGTGGCCTACATTTTAGTTACTTTTTTTGTTTCCCTGGCATTTTCCCAAGTTTCTATTTGATGTTCACGTACTTTCGTAAGTCTGAACAAGTTGGTATTGTCCTATTTTTGTTAATTTTATTTCCAGTCATTGCGTCGCATTTTTTTTTCCCAAAGACGTTGTCATTTTTTTTTTTAAGTTTCATGGTAATGTAAACGCTTATTCACGGTAACCACACAACGACTGATGTTCTGTGATTTTATTTCCCTATAGGATAATATTATAATTATCTGTTTTCCGCTTCTTTCTCAGCCTTCCCATCGCTTCCTTTTTTCTAGCACCCGATTTGCACGGGACTTGAAATATACAAACTTTGAGCTTTACGACTTATTCAAGTTTGTAAAACCATTTTATTTAGCTTTTTTTTATTGGCAATATAAAATTTAGTTTAAATGACCAGCCATCTTAATATGCATATCACAAGTGCTAATTTGAATTATAAATTACTTTCATCTATTTAAAATCTCGCTTAATCAATAATAAAAAAGAGATCACTTCGCTCATTTCTTGCTCAGCAATATTTTCTGCTTCTTCACTTTAATAATTATTTCTTTGGTTGCTGAGTGGATTTGTGTTAAGTCGCCACTTATATTCACCAGTTTTTTATTCCGATTCTTCCCACCTCAGGAAAGATTGGGATTATGTCGCAATCTCTAAAACAGTAAAAAAAATGTAAGATTACAACTTTATTTATTTTAAGTTGGTTCTTTATACTTTATCCTCCTTTCCACATAGGTATTCGGTCTTTTATCGCCTTTTACTCGTCTGATTTTACTTTTCGTAACTTATCATTTGCAAAATCTTTCCCTTGTAACATTGGTCATGCAATTTTTAAGAACTGTATCCTCTTGGTATATCTTGTTTGTGATGGCGAGTAAAATTAGACTTTCTTTATACTTTGTTTCACAATTCACTCTACTATTGTGCCTGGTTCTTTTTGACTTTTTGTTCATATTTCTCTGACGGAGCTTTCTCCATCACACTTCCTTATTGCACTCTCGTATTTGAGTGAGATTTCCTTGTTAAAGCTTCTGGTGTTCTAAGGCATTATCTGACTGTAATTTGTATACCCATTTTTGTAGTTTGTGAATCTCTCTTTCAATTTCCGCTGGCTGGCAAGCCACCTCAGTGTTTGCTTTCTTTTAGTTACATTTTTCTGGTGCATTTTATTCTTTTATTTAGGTACAGGTAATTCTTTATCTGCATACACACTTGGGTCCGATAGGAGTATTTCTTTCTTCAATTCACTCATGTTTCGCTTGTAAAAACTTGAGGCCCAACGTATAACTGTTCATCATCCGAACTGGCATTAAGGCAACACCTATCTAAGACTTCCGGATGTCAAAGTCACTGCTTGTCAGTAACCTGTAATCAATTTGTTATCAATAAACACAGTCCAGCTGTTTTTTGTCTGTATAGCATCAATAGGTAGAGATAGCAACAGAGTTCATTGTTGCTTACGTTTGTGTACCCCAACATATACGAATGTTATGAGAACTGGCTCTAATATTTCTTGTACAGCTGCAATATCTTTGCTTTCGTTTTTGAGACGCTTGCTGTTAGCTATACCTTTCAGATCTGGCAGCTTTCTTTTTAACTGGGACAAATTTCTTCTTTCCGTCCACATACCGACGAATGGTTCTTACCTCCACAAATTGTATAGTTGCGGGTCATGTTCCGGGCAGGTATGCGTACCAGCTTATATGAACCCTGAACTAAATGGGTTTACGCCCGTTTTCGAAAATCACGACAGCTGGATCCAAATGCAAATTTTCTTGACCGACTTGAGAGGTTCTCCCACATTCTTGACCGATCTGGTTGTTCCACACTTGACACCGATCTGGTTGTTCCACACTACTTGACCGACCGAGACTGGCGTGTTCTTTCGAGCTCCAAACCTTGAGGAACCTAGACTGGGAGAGGATATCTTACTCACATGTTAGGTTTTCTTTTTGTATCTTTTTGTTTAGTGAGACTTGACCGAGTCCTGGTTTTCCCAGAAACTGTTGTACCGACTAGTGATGATTCTATATTCGACACAAATTTTGGAGGCCAAAATGGTTTTTCTCAACTCAGATTTGACCGGGGATCTGGTTTCTTCAACGCAATTGCCGATAATAAATAATTCTTCCACCATTACTGGCCGAACTGGTCCTCTTTCACATATCATTGATAAGTTCTTATCCTAACATTTACTGAATACGACTGGTAGACTTTTCCCAGATTTGACTGCAACTGGTCCTTCTCCATTGCCACTACTAAATTCTTCCACCACATTTTGGCGACGGTTCTTTACTCACATTTATCTCATTGATAAGTTTCTTCCACTTTCCACGACATTTGCAACATTACGTACTTCTGATCTGATCTTCTTCCCAAGGTACCTGGTTGACTGAGGTAGAGTGCTTCAAAATCTTCCACTGGGGTAATCTATTCGATTCCGTTCGTATTTGTATCTCTCTAACCGATTCAAGCCTGTACTTATCTTTTAACCGTAGTAAACAAGGATGAATTTATCAATTTGGTTTATAGCTACCAACGTTACGAAATAATTTTGCCGGTTTTTCCTCCATCAGTTACTGTAAACACCCAAGTTGTTTACATC
>JABUQX010050122.1:0-17500 GCA_015478945.1 Trachelipus rathkii
AGCTGTATCCGGTATTATTCGTGATCCTATTGCATCTATTTAGATTATATATATATATATATTATCTATATTGAATTAATAATCATAATAACATATTGTAATTTATATGAGTTCAATTTTATTTATATACTCGATAAAATTTATAGTATAACGTATATTTATTTACTCTCACACTAATTATATATGACCTCTAAGCTAGGTAATAAATTATTACAGTAAATAATATAATTCAGTATAATATCAAACTACATAGGTATATATACCATATTATAACCACATTTAGCACACATATATCAATCTATTATCATATATCATCACTAATATTACATTGTAATAGGTATAAATATAAAAATATATCTATTTTAATAAAAATAAAATCTATACATTCATATTTTATTATATATATATTATTTACATTAGTATTATACTAATATCTTTAGAATATATTATACTATTGATTCAATAGTAAAATTATTATTTATTACTATTATATATACATTTGTATAAAGCAATAAATGAGAAAAAAAAAATTATACCTTTTTATAGACTATAAAATATAGTATTAACAGTATAAATTATACAGTATAATAATCATAAATATATATAACCATACCTATTATCATATATATACATAAAAGTAATTTAATTCTTTACCATATAATTATTACTAATATATATATTACCATCATATATATAATATATACCTGTATCCATATATAAATATTATATTATATATATATCGTTAGATTCTATTGATATAGTATATATATATATAGTATATATACTGTTGATCTATATGATATATATATATATTGTATATATAATATATTTATCATTATATTTCGTAGTCCTCAATAAATTTATATAAATCCACTATTATATATTTTATCTATAATATTACCATTTTCCACCCTTCTTAACCAATGTCAATAGGGCCATAAAAGAATTACTTTTCTCCCAGTTTGATCATCAAATGTCACTGATGATTCTATATCATAATCAGATCATTCAAAAGCATCAGAAGGTAGACTAAAGGAAGTTGATGAATCGCCTGCATTCGTGAAGCTATCACTTGAACTGTCTAACTGCAATGCACTTGAATGTTCACTTGATTTTTCAGACGATCTTAAAAATATGTCTAAGCCTGAAACTTTTCTAACCATATTTTCTTCCTTCTTTTTTTTTCCTTTACAAAAGTTCTATTTTGAGCTCCAATAAGTCGCTTTCTTTTATACATTGTTGATGTACAATTAGAAACAATATTATAACTTTAAGAATAAAGATTTTTTCCTAAATTACTGCTGCATTGAGTTTACAGAAACAATTTGAAAATTAAAATATAGTGTATTTTCTGTGATTAAACTCTGCCGAATACAAGCTGCAGATGTTTACTCTTGATATCTTCTCGATATTTTTAGTTTGTAAATATTGCAATATTGGATTCTTTACCCAAAATTCATACATTGAGCAAGCAAAATTTTAAGTAAAAAAGTAATTCAAAATTTAGTTTTAAATTCCAATCCTATACAATATACTTGATAAATTTCTAAAAGAAAATGATTCGATTTTATATTATAATACTATATATGGATCTATTGTATTTATATATATATACAAGCTATAGTACTAATATTATATATATTATATATATATATATATAGTATATATTATATTATATATTATATATAAATATCATTATATTAAATATAAAATATAAAAATAAATATATATATATATATATTATATATATATATATATATATATATATATATATATTATAATATATAATATATATATATATATATATATTTATAATATATTATATATATAATATATATATATATATATATATATATATGATAAATATTATATATATATATATATATATATATATATATATATATATATATATATTTGAAGCGGCAAATTTTTACATGCAAGCGAGGTCAGTAGTAGGACAGTAAGATTGGAGCACGAAAGTGACCGCGACCTTTTTGACTTTTTTTTACCGCGACCTTTTTGGGCCTTGACCTTTTTGGCCTTGACCTTTTTGGCCTTACCTTTCTGACGCCCTTTCGAAGAAAGGGCGCGCCAAACGATTAAGTAAGCAACCGTTGTACGTAGTGCCCCCCTATTTTGGCCCCCCTTTACGGACTTACCCCCCTTTTTTGAGAATCCAAATTTTTTGAGAACCCAAATTTTTTTGAGAACCCTATTTTTTGAGAACCCTAATTTTTTGAGAACCCTAATTTTTTGACAACCCTAATTTTTTCGGCCACCCTAATTTTTGCAACCCTTCGAAGAAGGGTTGCGCCAAACGGTTGCGTAAGCAACCGTTGTACGTACCCCACCCTAATTTTTTCGACCAACCCTTTGGTCTTCCATGGGTCAATTTTGACCCACGGTAATTTTTGGCCACCCTTTAGGGGCTTAGCCCTTTTTTGATGTCTTTACCTTGTTTGACCATGATATTTCGGCGTTGACCATGCCATATACCATGGGTCAATTTTGGCCCACGGTAATTTTTTGTCCTTCCTTTATGGGCTTAGCCCTTTTTGATGTCTTTACCTTTTTGTCATTGACCTTTTCTCCAAAGCTTGCCAGATACCATGGGTCAATTTTGGCCCACGGTAATTCTTTGGCCACTCGTGTCCCACCCATCACATATTTCGTATTTGGTCTCCCATGGCTCAATTTTTATGACTCAGCATTATTGATGACTCATCTTTGATGACGTCATCTTTAGCGGTTCATCTTTGATGGTGCCTATATTGATGGTTCAAGTTTGATGGTCTCCAATCACCGTAAGAAGTATCTAGTGATGTTCTATGAGTATTCTATGAGTATTAGATGAGTGCCAGGTGAGTGCCAGGTGAGTGCCAAGTGAGTGCCAATGAGTGCCAATGAGTGCCAAGTGAGTGCCAATGAGTGCCAAGTGAGTGCCACATAGTGCCAAGTTAGTGCCAAATAGTGCGCAACTGAAGTGCCACTTTTTTTCAAAGCCTTTTCTAGCCACCCTGAGCCTAAAAGCCTAATATCGGTGTCTACCCCTAGGTTATAAGGTATGAGGAATCGAATGGTGTATATTACAAGTTGCTAGGATGCTTCCTACTATGAGTTAGTATTTTTCTAACACTTATAGCATACAGAAATATATCTAAAGAGTTACACAGTTGAGACAGTGACCGTAAACGTTTCAGAGTCCGCGTCCGCAGGTCAGCCTCACCGCGAAACCGCCGCCGCGTGCGCCCGCAGGCGCAATATTACCGCCGCCGCGTGCGCCCGCAGGCCGAATATTTCCGGGCGTAACCCGCCCGCCGCGGGCGCCCGCAGGCGCAATATTTCCGCGTAACCGCCGCCGCGTGCGTCCGCAGACGCAATATTATCGCGTGAACAAAAAATATGATATCAATGTAAACTATTCAAAGAATTTCTTTTCAAATATACTATGAGTCATTCATTTTTTACTACAATTTGTCATGGAATTTTATTAAAAAACATATACTTATACCTTAAAGCAGTAAATCAAGTAAATCAATAGAGGTGTTATTACCTCACAAAGGGATTAGTATGCTTTTGTTTTACTGTTTTACTGCTTTAACTCATGTTTTAGCTGCTTTAACTCATGTTTTACTGCTTTAAAACTATCTGCTTTACTGCTTTAACTCTCTGCTTTTACTGCTTTAACTCTCTGCTTTACTGCTTTAAACTCATATATTTATTAAAGTTTATTAACCTTAAAGCAGTAAATCAGTAAATCAATAGAGTGTTACCTAACACTTAGGATTATACTGCTTTAACTCACTTGTTTTATTGCTTTAACTCTCTGCTTTACTGCTTTTAACTCATAGTTTTTACTGCTTTAACTATCTGCTTTAGCTTTAACTCTTGCTTTACTGCTTTAACTCTCTGCTTTACTGCTTTTAACTCATATATTTATTAACATTACATACCCTTTAAGCAGTAAAATCAGTAAATCAATCGAGGTGTTACCTAACACCTAAGGATTAGTATGCTTTTGTTTTAACTGTTTTACTGCGTTAACTTGCCTGCCTTTACTGTTTAAACTGTCATGTTTTACTGCTTTAACTATCTGCTTTACTGCTTTAACTCTCTGCTTTACTGCTTTAACTCTCTGCTTTACTGCTTTAACTCATATATTTATTAACATTATGTTTTCCTTTTATATTTTTTATTTTTTGTTTAATCTTTTTAATTTTGTTTTAATACTTTTTATTTTATTCAATTATTTTTTATTATTTCTATTTTAATTTTTTTTAATAACTTTTTTTTATTTTTAATGTAAGAATAAAAAACACACAGAGTTTCTGTTTTATAAACATTTTATTTTTATGAAAATTGTAACGAAATTTTATTAAAAAACCTTTTTTTATATATACGAGTTAGGTGGTAGTAAAATTCGCGTTTTTCATTTTAAGGCATTTATTACATAATTAGAAACTATAAAATCATTGACGTACAAATTTTTAGCATCAAATATATTTACAAGTTTATTAAAACATACATTATTTAAAAAGCACATAATGAAATAAATACAATAGACTCCACATAAATTAGAATATAAGGATTGAACAGGGTAAGACATAGTTTTTACACAGCTTACATTATTATATTTTAAAAATAAGGTAATATAATGATTAATCAATATAAATTTTAAGTTCAAAGAATCAATTATGTGAACAGCATCGTTTTTTGCTCTATAAACGGAAATCCAATGTCCTGTTGAGGTGATGTGACGAGGCCATGTATTGAATATGAAGCAGGTATCCTTCTCCAACTTTACAGAGTTTTATTTCGTTAATAGCAAACACTCCTAAAAAGCGAGTTTCATTTTTAAACACCGATTTTATTTCCTCTTCATTCATCTTTAATAATTCAAAAGTACGTTGCGTACTCGGCCAATTTCAATGAGTTGAGGATGCTCAAGATAGACCACTACAGTGATTGGGTGTTTGTAGACTTGATCCAAAAGAGAGACAGTCCTAGTCCTAAGGTACCCTTTCTCAAAATGTTTAAATGATAGGGCGTTACAAGCTGAAAGGTCAGCTGTGAGATCATAGCATATTAATTACTATTCTTTGCGTATTCTTCAAGATTTAGGCCTGTCCCACTATCTTACATGATACAGTATTGGCTATTAGGTCGTAAAAAGGCCGAGTACAGAGAGATAGGTCTCCGTTGTATAACATTTCATAATCACGTCCGTGAGGAAGTCCATTCACATGTAAACTGATACCCCTAAGGCCGAAAGGTGTGAATTTATAGGGTGACTTTTTATAATTCCCGGAGTAGGCGTCATGTTCCACAATCCCTATTATTACTTTCTGTGGTAAATTTCCTTTCACAATGTTAGGGATATTGATACTCGATAATCCTTGCGTGAAATTAAATATCTTGGTTTCAACTCTCTTAATAGGGTACTTTGCTGTAGTATTCAAAAGCGAATTTTCAATTTCCAAATGACGCTGTGGTGATAATTTCACTTTTCTGACATAGAGATAAGCCTCCAGCAGTTTGAAAACAGGCTCTGGACATACAGCTGTAGCAGTAGGTTTACTTTTTATTTTAAGAGCAAATTTAGGATTTGAACGTGATAAAATGATTCTAGTATCTACAGATGGTAGAATGAGTCTTTCTTGAGAGAAGATATCGCCATTTAATCGACCGTAAAATTCATGTATTTTATTTATGACTTTAGCTGCTTTATCTATATGCGCAGCTTCATCTTTGAAATAAAAAACCAACATGATTGGAGATGAGACTGTTTAGCGTCGTCCCGTCTGAATAATTTAACAAATGCCTCTATATAGCTTCTAATAAGGAATAATTAGCCGCTGACCGCACCTAGTGAAGTTTTCCGTTAAGATAGACTTCAACCTGGGTGAAACATGTATACAGGAAATTTGATTCTGTATATACTATATGGTCATCACCCGAAGGAAGATCTGTACCGTCAGGTTTTGTGAATTTCGTTTTTACATATAAAAAACACATTAGAAGGGGTTTAGGTATTGATCAGAAGTGCCTGGGATATTGAACTCTAGAGGAACATCGGTATTTGGTAATTGAATGCAGAGGATTAATAACTGATAAAGTTGGAATCGCTAACGCTAATCTGTGGTAGGGTTCACGGAGAAGAGATCCAATTCACCCTTACAACAATCAGGACTAAAAGGATGAAGGAAATGCATCTTGCTGGTGCAGTCTAATCGTATAATGAACATTTTCATGAAAAACCTTACTTATATACAATAATACACACCTCGTATAAAAAGTTATCAGTTAGTAATTAAATAGCAAATACATCAATACATTTTTTCTTTAGAAGTTTTTTTCCGCTTAGTCTTTTTCTTTAATGCAATCTTCTTGGTGCCTCGACCCTGACCTGACATTTTACGGCCTTATTTACGCTTAACATCAATCCAACACATCTGCATCTGAAACATCGGCGATACGTCTTTTTAATGCTGTTCGAGGATTATTTCCTGCAGCAATATCTTGAATAGTAAATGCACACCTGTTCCTTTATGCTTTTTTACCTAATATATTCCCCACCTCCTCCTGAAGTAGAGCCTTGCACTTCTCCAATAGCTTTGCAAAAAATCACCAAGTCATTACCCCCTCTGCATTTTTGATCCTCTGAATACCCTTCTTCGTGCATTATTACAGGAGTGTTTTCTTATACTATCTTTTTACAAACTGTGGAGTATGTTAATGACATGAAAAATATATCTCTGAACTACAACCTCTTCATATATTCCATTATGCTCGTAATTACTGCACTGTTTCTTTCTAATATGAACTTTGCATAACAATGCACCGTATGTAAGGCGAAAAGGAATTCCTTCTACATCTTTTATATGCACGCGTACAGAGTCAAATTTGATCTATTCAGAAGTAGATAATGAACATTAGGGAATGTTAAAAACTTACTCTCTTTGGGAAAATATACAACTCTTAATAAAGGAGCTTTAGTATTACCTACATATTGATGATCAATTATATTTGTATAATACATAAGCCATACCTGGATGATTGAGCATCTCGGATGGGGTACATGTATAATGCAGTACTCCATCTGCTTCATATCTTTTTGTTCATGTGGAGTCATGCGGTTATTATCCACAGATAGTATAACCTCTTCAACAATAGTAGGGATATCAAATGAAGTATGATCCAACTCAGCACACGTCCTACGAATATGTTTTACGCTGCCATGGGTGATCGTTCGAGAAAAACCATGTCCCGGTCTCGTAGGTTTACATTTACTTTTGAACTTAAAGATATTTATTACTTTATCTTCATAGTTACGCATTTCAGTTTTGTATACCAAGTCCTTACACATAATACTCATATCAAAGAGAACGTTTAAATGACTGAAAATAGCAGGTACCGATTTAAAATATGACCTTCGCAAAGTAAATTCTTCAAAGAAGTATTTTTTTGTAGCAAATGTTGTCGTATTCATCTTTTTGGCAATTGTAGTCCTTTTCAGATAACGAGTATCTTCCACTTGTAATATAGTTTTAACACATTCTACACTTCTGTACACCCCCATCCAGAATAGATTGTGAGGCAAATTTTCTATGTCCGTATTTAATATCATTTCACATAATCCTACTTCGTACGCCTCTCTTTCAAGTTGTATAGGATTCATTAGCACAGTTGTAAAATCCGAGAGTTTATTATCAGGATGTAAATCCAAGGAGCCTGAAGAAGGCAGAGTTATATAAAAGTGATCTGCACTCTCCATGATTATAATGACAACTGATTAATGATTCTTAACTTCACTTGCTTTCCATTTCACAAGTAACTGCTTATTTTTCTTTTAATTCATCCCAAGAAATATTGTTTTCAAATTTTATATTCATGAGTTACAGGATTGAACCTTACTTTTTGTATTTCATGTTTATAAAATCCGACTTTTATTTTTTCACGCATTTAAATCTTCAGATAATATAACTTAACTATCACGACTTGAAATGGTCGGGATTTGTGGAACTTTAAAAAACTTCCGTAGTCGCAACCGGATTCATATCCTTTTCTAAAACTATCTTTCTTCTGTTCGAGAAACTCTACATAATCGTTTACCTTTATCCCTGAATTATTTTTTATTTTTTGTTTTTCTTTTTCACCCATATGCGCTATACGTCCTCTAGTTTTTGACATCTCTAAGTCCCATGACTTTCCACCGGAATGGTCTGACCTGCTATCACAATAAGCCAGATCTTCCAGTGTATCGATATATTAAAAGTATTCTTTCACTAAAAATACCTCACAATGCATGGTTCTTTATAGTAGCGTTGGACTCTTTCACTATTGCCCCGGCTTTGTTTACGGGAAAATGTATTGTAAATAGCTTTTATACCATTACTCCCAGCCATCTCTGCACACTCTCGCCCCTGAATTCCATTTCCTGAATCTGTCCAAAATGATTTAGGTGTTCTCCGCTCGTCGCTCTACAATTTCAAGTACAGCATCCGGCAACTGTAAGCTGATCTTTTATCTTATTGGCTTCAACACAAGTATCTAGAGTATACGTCAATTGTAAAAAGTATATATTGAAAACTTCATTATAAGAGCTGTATTTAATCATTTCCGATAAATCTAACTGCCATACACTATTGAGCTGCGGAGATATGGTTTTCCGTGTAGGAAAATTTTTTCTTACAAGTTTATGTAGAGTAAATGCCTCTTCACACCTCTAAATGCTTTTAACTCTTTTTTTCTCAATATTAGGATATCCTTAAAAGCAAACTAGTGAAACCCCCATATACTATTGGTCCCTCAGATTGAAAGTAAATACTTATCACTACCTCCTTCGCCTCATGTTGTCTACTGACACACGTGTAAGCGTTATATATATATAATATATATATAATATATATTATATATATATATATATACTTATATATATATCTATATATATTATATATATATATATATATATATATATTATATATATATATATAATATATTTGTCCAAAAATGGTGAATATTAGGTTCAAAAGGGATAAAGAAAGGGAAAAAGATTTAAAATAAACATTTATTTTTTACACAAAAATTAAACTAAATAATAAATATATATATATATATATATATATATAATATTATTATATTATAATATATATATATATATATATATATAATATATATATATATATATATATATATATATTATATATATATATATATATATATATATTATTATATATATTATATATATATTTATATATTATATATATATAATATATAATATATATATATATATATATATATATATATATATATATAATATATATATATAATATATTATATATATATATATATATATATAATATATCTAATATATATTATATATATATGATTAAGCATAATTACGATTTAATCCAACTATGCCTATTATAAGGTGTTTTTTTTTTTTTTGTCCTCTGGTAACACGTTTAAATTTATCTGATGCGTAGAAGTGCTGATGGAATTGAATCAGGGTCTTGGCGTAACGGGATTTATCTTAAGTCTGCTAATCGGCGTTGTATTTAAGATTAAAAACTTCTGGGCAAAATTAATAGTAACATGAAGTTCTTGTTTGATATCATTTCCATTCTTTTACAGGGCCTTTCTTCCAGTTTACGTGAGAGATCAGCTATCAAATCCACAATATTTTATCCTTTAACTATTATCATCAATTACGATCTGCCCTGTTTCATTCAAAGTTAATTGGTCTTTTAAAAATATTATATAAAGCTATTCCTGATTTACGCACTTTAATAGGTAAGCTCTTCCTCTAGGATCATTTTTTTAAATTTATCTTCATTTTTCACTTCAAGTTTTTCTTCATTAGGAATATCTACATTATCGGTTAGCGGGATACGTAGGGATGGATGTAGGTGCAAGTCTTTAAGATCTATCATTTTTGTATGGCATCTTGGTATAAGATGCGTTCTCACGGATGTTAATGTCTGAATTTAATATCTGATACACTTCTTTCTCGTATTTGGTTATCTGTTCAACTTTAGGATCATATAAGCTATGGTAGAGGCTGCTGGAAAGCTAATGAATCGTTCACAATATAAAAAGGGGGGGGGAAATTCTCCCTTGGGGGGTTTGGTTTTGGCAAAAAGGCCTGTTTTTTGTTGCTAGATGTGAAAGAGGTTGTAAATGCAGTGTGTGGCAATATCTGCGTATAGGGGGTTGTGAATGATGAAACTGTGATTGTGGATTTGGCGCAGGTGTGCGGCAATAACTGCCCATATTGAGGTTGTAAATGATGAATCTGAGGAACTGAATTCTTACAGATTCTGTATTATTATACTTCATTTCCTCATACTCATTATATGGAAGTACAGCACAACTTCTTCATTTATGGGGACACCGCACTTAGATATCAGTGGAGCTATAACGGAGAAGAGTAATGGTAGGAATACCCCTCCTCCTCTCTGTAGTAACTTCTTTTATTTTTCAGATTTTTTAATGTTGAGGGAGAGTTTTTTTATAAATGATGTTTCTATAACGACGTTAGCTTTCTTTCCCTGAGGCCTGTTAAAGAACATTTCCTTTTATAAGATTTAAACAGATTTCACATAAACACTGGATGAATTTCTCATCCTGGCCACTAATTAGTTTACGTTTTTTCAGAAAGTTTTCAGCTTTTTAAATTTTTTTTATAAGAGGTAAATACTTTGCAACTAAGCACATCATTATTACAGGTATGTATACAGTTTCTATCTCATAGGGAAGAATGTTGGGTACGGAGCAAACACTCTGTGCGTGGGGTTTTTGGGTGAGTTCACACATCAAAATTAACCGTGGGGGATCGAGTAACCTCTTTATATACTTTTAAGAACCCTTTCCTTTGAAGGAACATTTGAGTTGGCAATACATTAATTTGACTCATGTCTCTTCTCTGGCCAAACAACAGCAAATACTGTGTGTTTAAAGAAACACTTCATATGCTTGCTTTGATGGAAAATATTCTGCGTTATGAAAAACACAGGATATTTCAGGATGGTGAGAATAAAACTGTGGAACGCTTCTGCTAATTTTCGCATAATTCAATTGGTGCATTAAAATCATCTAATACAATAATTTTGTGTCATGTATATTGGTCCAAACGATCTAATTCGGTATATGCCATTCGAATTGAAATCACATCTTTATATCTTTAAATTTTCTGATACAACATTATAACAACATATTATTTTTAAAGGGTTTGCTCAAAAATCTCCATTTCCTTTAAAAATATTTAATAATAGAAAGGTTTTACCACAGCTGTCGGCCAGCTACAAGAACATGTAGCCGGACTTCGGAACGTAAATTTCCCCACATCCATACCCGTCAAGTAAGATAATGAATAATGAGTTTAATTAAGTTGTAAGCAGTAAAATATATGTTTTTAATAGAAATTTCGTACAATTTATTAAAATAAAATGTTTTATAAAACAGAAACTCTGTGTGTTTTTATTCCTTACATTAAAAATAAAAAGTAATTAAACAAAATAAAATAGAAATATAAAAAATAATAATAAATAAAAAGTATTAAAACAAAAAATAAAAAGTAATTAAAACCAAAAATAAACAAAAATATAAAAGAAAACATGTTAATAAATATATGAGTTAAAGGCGTAAAACATGTGAGTTAAAAGTCAGTAAAGCAGAGAGTTAGCAGTAAAGCAGATAGTTTAAAGCAGTAAAACATGAGTTAAAGCAATAAAGCAAGGAGTTAAAGCAGTAAAACCAGTAAAAACAAAAGCATACTAATCCCTTAGGTGTTAGGTAACACCTCTATTGATTTACTGATTTACTGCTTTAAGGTATGTAATGTTAATAAATATATGAGTTAAAGCAGTAAAGCAGAGAGTTAAGCAGTAAAGCAGAGAGTAAAGGCAGTAAAGCAGATAGTTAAAGCAGTTAAAACATGAAGTTTAAGAGCGTAAAGCAGAGAGTTTTAAAGCCAGTAAAGACAGTAAAACAATAAGCATACTAAATCCCTTAGGTGTGGTAACACCTTATTGATTTACTGATTTACTGCTTTAAGGTATGTAATGTTAATAAATACATGAGTTAAAGCAGTAAAGCAGAGAGTTAAAGCAGTAAAGCAGAGAGTTAAAGCAGTAAAGCAGATAGTTAAAGCAGTAAAACATGAGTTAAAGCAGTAAAGCAGAGAGTTAAAGCAATAAAACAGTAAAACAAAAGCATACATCCCTTAGGTGTTAGGTAACACCTCTAATGATTTACTGATTTACTGCGCTTTAAGGTATGTAAGTTTAATAAATATATGAAGTTAAAGCAGTAAGCAGAGAGTTAAAGCGTAAAGAGCAGAGATTAAAAAAGTGTGAAAACACGAATAGTTTTAAAACGTAAAACATAGAGTTAAAGCAGTAAAACATGAGTTAAAGCAGTTAAACAGTAAAACAAAACATACTAATCCTTGTGTTAGGTAATAAACCTCTATTGATTTAACTATTTTACTGCTTTTAAGGTATGGTAAAGTATAATGTTTTTTTTAATAAAAATTTCATACAATTGTAGTAAAAATGAATGACAAAGTATATTTGAAATGAAAATTTTTTTGAATAGTTTACATTGATATCAAATATTTTTTGTTCACGCGATAATATTGCGTCTGGCGGACGCACGCGGCCGCGGTTAAGCCGGAACAATTTGCGCCTGCGGGCGCCTGGCGGCGGGCGGGGTACGCGGAAATATTGCGCCTGCGGGCGCACCCGGCGGGCGGGACATTCGCGCGGGAATATTGCGCCTGCGGGCGCACGCGGCGGTTTCGCGGTGGGGTTCACCTGCGGACGCGGGCTCTGAAACGTTTACGGTCACTGTCTCAACTGTGTAACTCTTTAGATATATTTTCTGTCATGCTATAAGTGTTAGAAAAATACCTAACCTGCATAGTAGGAAGCATCCTAGCAACTTGTATATACACCATTCGATTCCTCATACCTATCACCTAGGGGTAGACACATATTAGGGCTTTCTAGCTCAGGGTGGCTTAGAAAGGCTTGAAAAAAGTGGCACTATAGTCATTTGGCACTATGTGGCACTCACTTGGCACTATGTGGCACTCACTTGGCACTCATTGGCACTCACTTGGCACTCATTGGCACTCATTGGCACTCACTTGGCCACTCACCTGCAACTCCACCTGGCACCTCATCTAATACTCATAGAATACTCATAGACATCACTAGATATTCTTAACGGGTGATTGGAAGAACACCAATGCTATACCAGCAATATTTGCCCCTACATAGATGAACCGCTAAAGATGACGTCATCAAAGATGAGTCATCAATAATGCTGAGTCATAAAAATTGAGCCATGGGAGACCAAATACGAAATATGTGATGGGTGGGACACGAGTGGCCAAAGAATTACCGTGGGCCAAAATTGACCCATGGTATCTGGCAAGCTTTGGAGAAAAGGTCAATGACAAAAAGGTAAAGCATCAAAAAGGGCTAAGCCCATAAAGGAAGGACAAAAAAATTACCGTGGGCCAAAATTGACCATGTATATGGCATGGTCAACGCCGAAATATCAAAACAACAAGGTAAAGACATCAAAAAAGGGGCTAAGCCTCAAGGGTGGCCAAAAATTACCGTGGGTCAAAAATTTGACCCATGGAAGACCAAAGGGTTGGTCGAAAAAATAGGGGGGGGTACGTACAACGGTTGCTTACGCAACCGTTTGGCGCAACCCTTCTTCGAAGGGTTGCAAAAATTAGGGTGGCCGAAAAAATTAGGGTTGTCAAAAAATTAGGGTTCTCAAAAAATTAGGGTTCTCAAAAAATAGGGTTCTCAAAAAAATTTGGGTTCTCAAAAAATTTGGATTCTCAAAAAAGGGGGGTAAGTCCGTAAAGGGGGGCCTAAACAGGGGGGGCACTACGTACAACGGTTGCTTACGCAACCGTTTGGCGCGCCCTTTTCTTCGAAAGGCGTCAGAAGGTAAGGCCAAAAAGGTCAAGGCCCAAAAAGGTCAAGGCCCAAAAAGGTCGCGGTCAAAAAAAGGTCACAAAGGTCGCGGTCACTTTCGTGCTCCAATCTTACTGTCCTACTACTGAGGTCGTTTTATAGTAAAAATTTACCTCGCCTCCAAAATATATTTTATAAGAAAGCTTATTTTTCAAATAACTAGAATTATACCTCATATTTCGCACATTTTCTACGATCGTTTGGTTGTAAAAAATTTGCCGCCCCGAAATATATATATATATATATATATATATATATATATATATATATATATATATATATATATTATATATATTATATAATATATATATATTATAATATATTATATCATATATATATATATTATATATATATATATAATAATCCAGAATTGCTGGATTGCTGTCAGTTATCTCTTATTCTGCTTGCTCCTCCGCTTCATTGGTAGTAGTTGATGTTTTCCTCTTGAAGTATCTCTATCTCGTAGGTATAGTAAAACTCCTGTTGTGATTTTTGGATAGAATAAATTTATTATAACACTTTTAAATGTATTTAACAACTTCGCACACATGCAGTTAAACTTTAATTGCAATATTTTCAACTTTTTCATTAAACTTCTTTCACACCTGCGATTTTTATACTCTTTAATTTTATGTTTCCCCGCAATTATGGGAGACAAAATAGAGGATATTTAACACGCGCAAATCGCAAGCTACAGATAATCATTAGTAATCATCAATAATCAAGCTACTTTTAATAATTATTCAACATATGGTGAAAAATGCTACAAAACATCTTATTACACATAATTTTACAATATTTAGTATATATTTTAATGCAAAATACCAATTAAGAGCTTAAAATCAACTTGCCTTTCTTCTCCGATAATAGTAATACGTAATTTAAAACTGAAAACTTTTTGTTGGATTAACTTTTCTAAATAATAGGTATTTTTCTTTTTTTAAAACAAAGTATAATGCATTTCACTTAACAATTTTATATAAAAAGATACTTTATATTTAGCATAAATAATAAATATTATATTTATTATCAATTATAAGTAAAAATTTAATTTTGAAATATAAAATATGAAATGTGTTTAGCGTCTCAAAAGGTGTGACTAATGTTCTAAAACGTCCTAGGGAAAAACATTTTCTCCTACTTTTTTTCTTTTTTTTTAAGCTAAAGTAACGTATTTTAAAACAAAAATTATTCTGCCGATACTATATATATTTCGTGCCCTAAAAGCGGAGCACTTTAATCACTACCTTCATTAATCAATATGAAACATATTATTAAATTTAAAACAAAAATGCACTTTTATACATAATTCACTTAATATATATATATATAATAATAATATTTTATATATATATTACTATATATATATATATATATATTATATATATATATATATATTATATACTATATATATATATATATATATATATATAATATATATATATATACTATATATATATAAATATATATATATATATATATATATTAAAAAGCACTATTATTCCTGCTGCTCAGTAGATGAGTTGGTCTTCATGGAAGGCGAATCATCATCCGAATGAGGAACTAGCTGTGAGGTCGATCTACCAACCGGTAGAGGAACCATCTGCGAAGGCGATTTACCAGCCGGCTGTTGAAATTCGTCCGAAAGATATGAAACTTGATGTTGATCTCGTTGGTGGAATTTTGATGAAAGTACGAATCACCAAGTAGAATACAGCATGAATGAAGATAATACAGTGAGAGTGGTATGAGATCCTCCATTGTGATAGACATATCACCATATTGAAATTTATTCTTCTCCATTCTTCTAAGAAAACCAATATAAATATAGAAGCAGTGGTGTGTTCTGCCATTATATTGATCGTACTAGTAAAAAGCATACTGATGGTGATTCACTTCTTCAGGTTATCCATCCATATGCAGTAGCATTGGTATGAGGTGCCAATTGGCTGAGACGTAATACCATATTTGAATTAATCTTTTCTCTATTTGAACCAGAGCTGAAGACACAAAATGTCGGTTCATCTGAAGATATAATCAGCGTATCCTTCCTTAGAGAGAATAGTTAGTCATCCTAGTGTCGACGAAACCAGTCACTTCAAACTGGGGTTGGTAAACCTGCGTATTAACTGAGTAGCTAATGTTCCCGTCTCCACCGATTTGTGTGTTATTTGAAGTTTCTTTGTTATTTAACATTTTGAAATCCGTACAAGGTACAAGTATCGACGGAAATAGCCATGTTAAACTGAAGCTGGGAGACCTGGGATTAACGGTATGACTTGTTTCCGTCTTCACTAGTCGGCATGTTGCTTGAATTTTTCTTCTTTAATGTGGTCTTTAGCAGTGAACCGCTTCGATTTATTGCCTTTTTCCATTCCCAGGGAGACAAGTTTTGCAGGAGAAGTAGTTCGTCTGCATCCTCTTCTTGAATCCTCTTTTTTCTGTAAGGAACTTCTTCTAGTAGAGTTCTTAGAACTTCGAAGGCATCTTCTTGAAAGGGTGTTCTTCTTGAGAAGACATCTTCTTGAAGAGCTGTCTTCTGTCCTGAGAGAGTTGGACTTTTCTGCTTGAAGAGAGCTGTTGTTCAATCTCCGGGGTCACCAATATTCAAAGCGAGAAAAGCTTGATTTGCTGGTTGTTTATATTAGTTATATCTTTTCTTCTGCTTTCTTCTCCGCTTTATGGGGTTGGTGTTGAATTCTCTTGAAGTCATCTCTTTCTCGTAGGTATAATAAAACTCTTGAGGGGATTTTGGATAAAAATAAATTTATTATAACACTCTTAAATATATTTTAGCAACTTCGCACATGCAGTTTAAACTTCAATTACATATTTTCTAACTGTCATTAAACTTCTTGCACACCTTCGAATTTTAGTACCTCTTAATTTTATGTTTCTCGACCAATTAATGAGACAAAAATAAAGGGATGACTTTAACGCGCAAGCAATCGCAAGCTACAGATAATCATCCAGTCCTTTTTGACAATCATCTATTTATACCCAGTAAGGACTAACATACGTAAGAATATTTTTATCCGTAAAGGGGGAAGTTATACCAAGTTAGGATATATTTACACATGTAAGGGAATACCAATAAAGAAGCTTAAAATCAGCTTGCATTTCATTTCTGATTATAGAAATAACGTAACTTTTTACTTCTCTTTTCGTTGGATTAACTTTTCTATATAATAAGTATTTTTATTTTTTAAAACAAGGTATAATATATTTTACTTAACAATTTTATATAAAAAGAACTTTATATTTACCATAAATAAAAAATATTATATTTAATATCAATTATAAGAACAAATTTAATTATCCAGTCATATAAAATATGAAATGTGTTTAGCGTCTCAAAAGTTGTAACTTGAGTTCCAAAACGTCCTTGGGAAAAACATATCCTCTTGCTTTCTCTTTCTTTTCTTTTTTTAAGCAAAATTAAAGTATTTTAAGCAAAAATTATTCTCGCGATACTCTCTCTCTCTCTCTCTCTCTCTCTC
>JABUQX010050122.1:20000-32500 GCA_015478945.1 Trachelipus rathkii
ACGAATGGGAGAGTTAGGATTTAGATGCTATTATTATGAGTATATTAAGAATAGAATCGAAGTTTAAACAGATATTTGGCTATTAAAAGCTTGGCAACATGGGGTATATAACAAATGGGTATGAAAGAAATTAAAAAGAATGTCAAAGCTGCCTATAAGAAGAAAGGGCTGAGCGCTGACGATGGTGAGTGGAAAGATATGTGAATAATCAGGAAAGAATTAGACTGTTTAGGGAAGGGATAAAGTTTAAAAGAAAAAGGAAGAGATTCTAACTGGTGCAAAGACTAAGAAGGCAATGAAGAACAAACTGATACGAAAGTCATTTAAAGAGAAAGAGATAGAGGGTTAAGGATAAACAGATTGGAGAGGGAATTTGTAGTTTTAGAGAAGTTTCTTTGAAACAGTCGGCAGAGAGCTACTCAGAAACGAAAAAAACCGACGAGTTTGAATGCCATTTTGATTTTGGAAATCAAATATGGTAGTAGCGGAGAGCATTGCAAGATTATGGAGTAAATGGAATGTGTTCAGATTTAAGAGGAGAAAGGTGAATTGTTCAAATCATGAGTAGATCTGAGAGAGGGTTGTGCTACATCTTAATTATAATTTAGTATCTTCACGGATAATGTGGTTAGAGAAATGAATTTATTTTGAGAAATGAGCTAACTTTATTCTACAAAAGGATAATTGCTTGATCACCGTTCTATATTTGCTTCTAATACTATGTTGGTGTCTAACTCAAAAGAGACACAGATTTGGTGTTTGAATTTGAACAAATGTGCCAAGGAAAGGGACTCAAAGTCAATCTTACTAAAGTTAAGCTATGAAAATTAGTGGAAAGTTCGAAGAAGACGAAGGTAAACCAGTGTTGGAAAACATAAAGATACAAGGTGAAAGCATTGCAGAAGCTACAGTCTTTATGTATTTAAGTATGGATATCGTTGCTTTGAGAAGAATGAACGATGATACTAATCAAAGAGTGGCGGAGAGTCAAAATGTTACGTAGTCTTAGATAAACATTGAAAAAGAAAACATAACCAGTAAGATAAAATTGAATTTGTTTGAGTGCATATATGTTTTAACTGTAATATATAAATAAATGTGGAAGATAGGCATTAAATTCTATAAAAAAAAAGTTTAAGGTTTAGGAAAAAAGGCATGATATGTAGAAAAGTTCCCTCTTTAGTACTTTACCATTTATTATTTTTTTATTTATTTAACTTTATACATTTTATGTCTCATATCGCCCTGTTTCTCCAATATAAATAAATTAGTTTTTTGTTTATGAAATTAAACTTAATTTCAAAAAAATTAATTTATGTAAATAAATTTAAAGAATTCACTAAAAAGAAAATCGCTAAAATCACGCTGAGGGAAAAAGAGATATACCACCGAAATAAAAACTCGTTAGCCTTTAACTTAAGCGAGAAAAAATAATCTAGAATAACTCATTTGTCCAAAACATAGAGGTACAATTTTTCCTGTTGACGATTTGGTGAAGTCCACGTACAAGAACATAAGAGCAACGTGAAAAGAAGGGAACTCTTCTCTCTCCCAACAAAATAAAGTTATTAAGTGACCTAGTGAGACCTATTACATCTAGGCTAATAAACCTAATAAACAAAAACTAACGAAGTTAGGGGAAAATCCAAGTCATCTGCCGACATGACTTTGATTTCCTGATTTTCAGAAGTCTCCGAAAACGGTCTCGACTACCTCAGAGTCCCTATCCTTGACATATCAAGTGTCAAAATCTAACGATGTAATGGAAATTTTCAAGTCAATAGCCAACATAACTTTGATTTCGCATTCCTCTTAGAAAGACCGAACCATTAAAATCTTAACCCTTAGCCTTGAAAGGTCCGAGTACCAAAAACCTGATATTATATAAGGCCATAGCTACAACTTGGAAAGGGAAAGAACCCTTTATGAGGGGTGCGGGGGTATGTAACCTCGTCCACGACGAGGGTGACAACACCAGCAATTAAAAATAACATCTGGGAAGGTGGACACGAACTCTTTAAGACACCCTAATCGGGATCTAAAAACTTTAATGGAGGCTGCACCCCCTACGGAGGATGCAGTCATAAGTAACCTCGTCTACGAGGAGGTGATACCACCACCTATAAGTGTGACAAGTTTCAGGGTGATACAAAAAATAGAACTTGAGAATAAAAGCTCGAACCCCAATCCCGTGACTCAATACCATATATATATATATATAATATATATATATATTATATACATATATATATATATATTATATTATATATTATATATTATTTATATTATATATTATATATATATATAAATATATTTATATATATATATTATATATATATATAATATGTATATATTTATATATATATTATATATAATTCTCCCAGATAGCATGTTCAGCATGCTGTATACCTCACCCTTAGCTCTCAAGGTGTGTGTTTGTGTCTGTCTGTTGCTGTCGCTTGTCTGTCTGTCTGTCTGTCTTGTCTGTCTGTCTGTCGTCTGTCTGTAAAATCAAAATATTATTATAAGGGGCTGGGCTTAGTATATCGTTCAGAGCGCAGCATCCTTTGATCCTGGGGTCCTATTTGATGCTAATATATTAATTATATATTTTATATATATATATATATATATATAATATTATATAATATATATATTATAGTAATTATATATATATATATTATATATATATATATATATATTATTAATATAATATTAATATTATACATTATATATATGTGGACTAGTTACGTCCGGACCTCTTATCCACCCTTTTGCGATATGAAAGGATATATGATGATATAGCGTCTTGAAATTGGAATTATAATGTATATATGGGAATAAGCTCGAATTCTGTAGTAATTTCAATGCTATTGAGGATGGTATATTAGGGTTGGTCACCCTGCCGAGTGTGGTGGAATCGTCTGATATTGCGCTTACGCCCTTGTTGGCGTGATCTCGTGGGTAGAGTTTAGGCTAACGAGAGTTAGATATCGAGGCGTGATGACGTACCCTGAAAGTCAGTGCTAAGATTACGTCTGTGCGTCAGCGAGATGCTGCCACATCCTACCGTTATACGATATTGATTATTATTATTTATTATTATTATTATTATTATATTATTATGATTATTATTGGATTTATTATTATTATTAGGTTGAAGAAGTGTTTCCGAAGGAAACACTTTTGTTTAAAACCCCTTCTACATATCCTTTGTCACCTTCTGCGTCTCTTCCTGCCGTCAGCGTCTTGCATAGCGTGTCGAAATACACGATATAATCGATTCAGACATGCGACTAATGCAATTTCATGCCCTTTGTTTTCGTTGTTTCTTTAGTTCGTATTGCTTTTCTGCCGCTGAGCAGCAGCTACACCGGGTCCGCGCGCACCGTCTCATCTCTGGTTCCGGGACGCGATTCTGGTTCCGGTTCCGGCTTCTCCGGCTCCGGCTCCGGGCCCGCATCACCGCCCCTACGCGGGGTTCCGGTAGATAATTATAGGAGTCCGATTAGTAGTATGTGATGGTATAAAGACTTGACCTCCTCCACCCTTTTCTCCAAAAAGTTATAAGAGCTATAGGTTCTGAGAACTTGGAATAATCTTATATGGGATAAGCTCTGAATCGTTAAATTTCAAGTCTGTAGGATGTATATAGAGGGGGGTCACCCCGAGAGCGTAGCCGCTACCCCCGCGTTTTACCCTTTTGGGTTTTCCAAGACCCGAGAAAGTAGTTAAAGTGCCTAACGAGAGTTAGGGCTCGAGCGTTGATGATCGTAATCTCGTTCGGAGTGGACGAGATTACTTGTCAGTGTGTTTTTGACGAGCGCTGCGTATGCGTCACACACGAGTACATTGAGTCTCCAATATTCACACAATATTCATATGAGAGTAAGGCGCCTCTTGTGTAAGGAGGGTGACGCAGTGGTGGAGGAAGGTGAGAGGTCAATTTTCTCGAGCACTTGCCGTGGTAATACCTATAGAAAAGAGATATGGATCTAATATCACGTCGCAGAGAAAGAGAGTCAAGGGAGTCAGAAAGTATTGGATTGTTTATAAGTCCCTTATCCTCAACCCTATTCAGAAGGAGGGTTGAACCATATCCACTCCAAATGTGAGAACAGTATTCCATACAGGGGTGAATTAGAGCCTTATATAACTGGAGCAACTGAGCAGAAGAAAAATTCACGCAATCTTAACAGAATTTCCAGATTCTTTGAGGCCATTTTACCAACTGATTTGATATGAGGTCTCCAAGACAATTCACTGTTTATGCTAAGTCCAAGAATGTTTATGCTGCTTACAAGGGAAGCATAAGAGCCATCGAAGGAGATAGGAAAGGTGTTTAAGAGAGGGAAATATGAAGAAACTGAGTTTTAAAGAGTTGAATTTCTCAATATTGCGGTTATCCCCACTGAGAAATCCCTACCAGATCGACAAGAATTGAATCGTAAAACTGAAGACGAAAGGCAACTCTAGATATGAACGAGGGAGCACATTTCAAATGAGTGGAGGAATGGAGAGTTTAGTCATAGACATAAGGGTAAACTGAGATAGAAGTCTACCTAAGAAGATCGTTGATTAAAAGTAGGAATAAAGTTGGAGATAAAACAGAACTCTGTGGAATACCACAATTAACAAGAAAGGAGAAAGAGATTTCTCCATCAACAAGAGCTGAAATGGAACGATCTGAAAGAAAACTACAAGAGTAATCAAAGCAAAAGAGGAAATCCAGAGAAAGGTATATTGATACTCGAAAATCTCTCTGTGAAATTAAATAACCTGGTTTCAATTCTTTTGATGCGCTATATATCTCTATAGAGTTCAAAAGTGTTTTTTCAATTTCCAAATATCTTTAAGGCAGCAATTTCACTTTTCTAACATAGGCGTCTAACAGGTTGAAAACAGGTTCAGGACAAGGCGTAGTAGCACCAGGCTTACTTTTACATTTTAAGAGCAAATCGAGGTCTGGATCTTGTTATTAGAATACTAGCATCTACTGAAGGAAGAATATTTCTTTCTTGGTAGAAGGTATCATTTAAACTGTCGTAAATTTCATGTATCTATTGTGAATTTAACAGCTCTATCTATGTGGTTGTTTTCATTTTTGAAACTATGAAATCCACATAATTAAAGGTGAGACTGCTTAGCGTTATCTGAATAATTTAATAAATGTCTATAAAACTTCTATAAGGATAATTTTCAGCTTACGCTCCTAACGATGTATCATTGAGATATACTTTAAATTGGTTTAACATATATACAGGAAATTTGATTCCTTGTACACTATGTGATCATCAGAAGAAGGAAGGTTTAAACCATCAGCTTCAGCAATTTTGTTTTCAAATATAAGAACGCACCGGATCTATGAAGATAATAATATGACGTGCCTGGTATATTGAATTCTAAAGGTACATCGGTGTTGGCAATTGAATGAATAGGGTTAGTACTGATAAAATTGGTTTCACTTACACTTATATGTGTAGGATTCATAGAAAAGAGTTTTAATTCACTCATACAACAGTCTGGACTAGAAGGATGAAGGAAATGCATCTTGCAGTTACGATCACAGAAAGTATAATGAGCAGTCTTAATTATCCGTTTCTTAAAGTTACGTGGATTCAACCCCTTTCCAGAAGCTTTTTTAACAATATTTTCTTCCCCCTTCCTAAGCAGAGGCATAGTGCTTCACATTAATTTAGCAAAAAATCTACCCAATCCAAACACACTTTGTAATTTCGAGTCCCCGAAACCACTTTTCCACATCCATTATTAACAAAGATTCTTTATTATACTGTCTCTACACTGTGTGAATAAGGTAGTGAATGAACAGATGTAAGTTATTTCAGCACCTATGTAACATCTTAAACTTTGATATAATTCTTGAAGATCTTCTACCATTACATATGAAAAACTTTCAACTTTGCATAAAAAATAGTCCATCATCATATGTGTTACTGGTAATGCTTCATTCTAAAATGAACTTTGCACAGCAATGTCCCTAAAGTGAAAGGAACAAGCATTCCCTTCGACATCCTTTATATACACAAGCACACACCCATATTTTGATCGAATCAGAGGTAGGTAGGTAGGGAACATTAGGGAAAGTTATAATTCTATTATCTCTAGGAAATAACATCACTATTAATAAATGGGCTTTACTGTTCCCTACATGTTGATGTTAAACTATATCTGCGTAAATATAAGTCATCGTGGCTTTTGTAAAATCTCCAGAGGTTTACTTATAATATGTATCGATTTAGTAATTTCACTTTGAGCAGTGCATTGAAGAATATACTCCTTCATAGTAGGAATATAACGTATTAATTCATTTAGAGTTTGCTTTACTGTCTCCAACTATCACATGTATGATTTGAAGGGAGAACTAGATAGGTAGGTGATGGCAATATAATAATGATTCATACGTGGGCTTTGTAAAATCTCTCCAGAGTTTATCAATTATATATGGTATCGATTTAGTAATTTCCACTTTGAGAGAGTCAAGTGTACAATTGGAAGAATATACTCCTTCATACTAAATTGGAATATATAACGTATTAATTCATTTAGTTGAGAGTTTTAGTGATACCCTATCCTTACACTACCGCATCGTCCCGAACGTTACCGACGACCCAATTATTAGATTACTTTAGGAATATAAAACATATTTTTATATCTTGCTCAATAATTCACTATAGCCAAATTGTTCAGCTTCATTTGAAGCTCATTGTCAACATTTATTCAATATATTCATTAATTTAATAAAAGAAATCTTTATTGCAGGTGTTGCAGGGATTTAATATAAGTATTTTTAGGTATATAAATAACTAATTATCGTTGTATTATATGAGACCAATATACCGCATTTAAAAGTAAAAGTTATATTCAGCGAAATATATTCTTTTATCGTTTAGGGCATGTGGTATCATCATTGATGGTGAGTTTTTTTTTTATTTTTAATGTGATGTTTATATCCAGTCTAACATTTCTTAACATAAAATGCTAGTTTGTGTCTATTACCTTCCCTCTATGTTGGCATCTAAATATCATCTCGTACAACAATCCAATTTTATACGTTTTAACCGGTCAAGAATTATATCATAAACCCGGTAGTAGTAGAAATCTGAGACTTTTATTATTGGGATCAAGTCCACAGATAAGCTATAGACGGGTAGAGTAAATTGTAACTGTTATTTTACACTCTCCATTGTATATTGCAAGAGGACTAATGATAATATTTTTAATTGTACACTATGACTTTTATACCATAAATTAAAACTTATCCAGTATAGATACCCACCCATTTCACAGGATACTGTTATTATATTTTTACCTACTTCTTAAAATTTGAAGACTTCATATTTTATTTGAATATATTATATATAAATATATATTACTCTCAGGAATACCAATCGTAATTCTTAGTATTTCTAGTTATATAGAACCTCCTTCTTAATATGTAATCTCCATCTAGATCTTTAATTTAGTTTAATATTTCAACCATTCCTTAGAAAATTCTGATTTGTTTATGGTTTGTCTTCTAGTGTCATAGTCTATTTAGTTACTGTTAGATTATGACAAAAGGTTAATCTTAATTATACTCTTAATACCAATCATTAACGTTAATTCCTGTATTATCTTTAATTTTATATGCTTGTAAATCTAATTGTTTTAGAATTTATGTATTATACATTTCTAAAGGATAGATCTTTAATAATATCTTATATGATAAAATAAAAATATAAGAATAAGCCAAATCTTAAAGTATATCCTTCACACTAAAATAAAATAGTATCTTTCATCCTCTCAGAGAGCAAACTAGTTTGTGCTCATACACTACGTTCTCGATAAGATATCGAGGTGTGCCAACCCATTGCTTCGCTCTATAAAAGAGAACACTCCTGCCGGGAGTTTCAATATCTAAACGGAAATGATGTTACAATAACTTGTATCAAAGGCGATATCACTTCTCTGCCTAAAAATAAAAATTCAGAGCGGGTGTCTACGCACCACTACTATTTATAGAAGCATTGATTTATATTAATATTCTTCACGCGTGATCAAGGTTAGCTTTTAGCACAGTCGCTCGCTCTCGATCTATATATATTCTTCTCTTCACAGTAAGTTTTACAAATATTCCTAATTTGACCTTTCCTAAGTTCTGACTCGTAACTTAGATTTTTACGATCTTCTTTGATTACATTCACCAATAACAACTTTGTAGTTTAGTATAATTGCCACACGTATTCAATTTCATTAAATCTATTGGCCAAACCAATTATCACCAGAACGTAGGTGATATTCTGCAGCTTGATACAGTAATCATTGAAAGAACTGATACGATACACGTTTATTGTACATATCGAATCACTATATTGAATAAAGCCTTTGGACGTGTCCTTCAATGCGATGTCACTTCTTGTATTTTTCAAAATCTATATTTTCTATTTACTGATATATAGTTGCCTAGATAACCTAGGATCGCGCACATAGTACAAAGAAACCTTAATAACATAAATAGTTGTTCTCAGTGCTGTAATGGAGTATTTAATATTAAAAACTAAACGCACGGCTGCTATCACTTGGATTCGGTACAAATTTGTGCCACTATACGCATAAAATACTAACGGATGCCGGGGAGATGCACGTGATTCAGGATCTCACGAGAAATAAAGTTATAGGATAACATCGAGATAATTTCGCGCACAAGGAGTATATGCAGGAAAAATGCGGATAAGTTCTGAGTACAGGGATGATGATATATACTTAAGATTGTTTATTTGCGTTGTCTAGGTCTGTTGTTCTAAACTCGCTCTATTATTTGTATACATTTTATATATTGAGTATCTCGAACCCAAAGTAGGTTATATAAGTGCTATATTTTAGATGAGTAAACTGTTGTTGAGTAGTATGCTAATAACGACAAAAGTAAAGTATTAATTTTAACTAAATAATTTATAAATGGTCGGCCCTTAAAAATATTTGAGGGCGAATTGCCATGAGAAGGCGGATGAGTATAGGTTAAATGTTAGGGGAACCCAAAAGACAACTGTGTTGTAGCCGCAGTTCAAATGGTAAACATTTATTAATGAAAGAGTTAAGTAACGGGAGAATGTAAAGTAAGATTATAATGGAAACATTATCATTTAAATAATGACAATCTTCAACAAACCAGCTACTTACCTATCTATAAATCAATTTATCAGCCCATTGTTGATCCAAAACATACAACTAACTGTATACAATAAAATGCTACTTAGTCTGTATTGCGTACGCATTATCATATGTACTTCCATTATGGACTATTATATTGTGTTCTTACGTGATTTCATTTCGTTATTGAATTAAATGGAACGTGATTATCCTAACCTGTATTCAATACTCTGAAACTACTGACATGCATCGTATATGTATATTTAGGTAATGGCAGCGCTGCAATAGTTTTGACAGAAGATCAGTTCGTGACCAGAGAAATATACACATCCTAGAATTTTTCCTAAAGCGCAAGTTTTTGTCACTATGTTTACATCAACGTCTCACCTGTCCTGAGAAAATAATACAGGGTAATTATAAATTTCACCCACAGAACCATGTAATAATTTCTCGGCTTAGCTTTTCTGCCTGATAATACTAGTCTGAGTTGATTTAGAGAATATGATTCTTATATAATGATTCTTAGAGAGAGCATTATATACCTGAACAAGAGCACGCTTAGATAATTATTTCAACTACAGTATTATAAATTCGAACGCAATCTAGTATTTTATATAGGGAGGTTATACTGTGAGCACGAGCAACAGTTATAGCGCCATATCACCTAACGTCCATACAGTAGTACATACCCTATTGCTAACTTGACTATATGCTCCTCATGTTGTTATTTTTCAATGGTTTTTGAACAAATATCTTGACCGTACTATGATCCGAGGTAAACAATTACATTAACGATTCCCTGATTATAGTGTAGCGAAGCATATACTAGTGGAGTGATCGTGTGAACCCGTTCAACTTCCATTTTTATGGTACACTCACATCCATTGGGCAGACGAGAATCCTCATGCCATTAAAAAGAATCGTTCACAACATCAGTTTTCCATAAACATTTGGGCAGGAATTCCGGGAATTATTTTCATCTACTCAGCTACTCCATTTATGTTGCAGAGAATAAGGTTACCTCTCAAGTTTTAATTGAGGCCATATAACTTTACGTTATGTGTATAGATTACATGTGATCACTCGTTACACAATTGTATGTGCCATGTGTCAAAAATACTTCATAAAACGTTGTGCCTAAGAGAGACGATCTCTTGTTTCAATAACAAGTAGTGAGAAGGCTCTTCTCTCTCCACTTTACGTGTTTGCCTCTATCTGATGAACTCGAGGTGAAATCGAGTAGACACAATTTACCCCCAAGCTGAGGTAAAAAAAAGACGCTCAATAGCTACACTGTGGTGCGAGAGGGTGGGCACCTACAGTTACCTGTGTGCCGCCGTCAAGGTGCAGCAGCCATATCTACATGCATAGTTATGTATAGTTGAATAAATATCTGTTGGATCACAATTTTATTAATAGAATTGAGAATACTCTTCTCCCAATCGACACCATCAAAGCCGAACCGTTGAAGACCTCGATTTAGTGAGTTAATGAACTTGTAATATTCGAACATGCGATCCAGATTTACCAGAGACTTAGCTCTGTTTCAAAGCTGTAACTCGTGATGTACACTTACCGAATACTAACGAATGAAGGAGAAGATATGTGCGCATTCTGGATACCTCTGAACAAGACTCTTCTCGCCATGTCGCTCATGTGAGGGAGACCACCCTGAGAGGAAATGCATATTTCACACATCACATAATTTAGTTTTTTTGATATCATGGATTTACTCAGACGAAGTACATTTATAACAGAACTTAAGACAGTTAATTGTGAAAAATGCTAGATGTCATATGTTTAATATATGACTATAAACAATATAAATGTTAATCTTTTCTCCATCTTACTATACTTTGGCTGGTCGAAACTTATATCTGTATTTTTTCTGTCTTTCTATGCAGCAATCTTCTATAACGTCCGCCACCATATATTTGAGACTCTTATAGTAGTGATGCACACCAAATTAACTTGAGTTTTCGAGAGCTCACGATACTCCTGTGAAGAAATACGAATAGGAGAATACACATTATCAAAGAAACATGTCTGACTGAATATTTAGTCTAAGCTCTATCAATGAGATGTCTTCAGATGTACATGATTTTTGTTATGAATATCTGGTATAAGACGCACTCTAATATTTATGTTGTCAGAATTTTTCGTAAATGTATATTCAAAACTTCTTTTTCAAATTAAATAAGTAAACATTGATTTAGTAGACTTGTAAATAGTTATTTCTTATTAGTCACTATTTTAGGAGAACCTTACCCTTTAACTTTATTTAAATTAGTCATATATATTATATTAGCACAACAGCTTTCACATTATGAGTTTGTCAAACAAGAGGAAATCCCGTCTGATCAAAATCACATATATGAATTTCTGAGGACTAAAGTTATCCTTAGTTCCTATCTTCAATTGGGTATTATTTAAATAAAAGAAAAAAATATCAATATTAATCACTAAATAATCATAATATATCTATACAGAAGTCCAGGAATGCCTTTCATCTTTATTTTGAGTAAATAACTTTTGACGACTGTAAAGCATAAAATGGATTTCTTGCTGATGGAGTAAAGCATCATACTCCGGATAGTATCTACACTGCGGTATTCTTCCTCAATTTAATACCCGACGACCTATGGGATATCCACCATAAATAAAATTACATACAATAATATATATATAAATATACTACTATTAAATATCACGAGTCTGAACATCTTAGCCGTTACTAGAAAGTTGAGGAATAAACATTTTATAGTATCCTTAATAATTTATTACATAAATGAATATCTATTAACCGCTATCCAGCAAAAAAAGAATCTCATAAGCTGGATGCGAATTTCCGGATATGCGGATGGAGGAAAATACCTGAAATGCGGATGCAGTTCATATTCACGTACATCCCTCCTCCTTCTAAATCCATAAATAATTAACAATATTATCCATTTTCTTCTGAACATGCATATTACGATCATTTGAAACAGCGTTCATTGATGATATAATTAGAATCAACAATAATCTAAAGTTTGATGGGAATATATTTATTTTTTTTCTTTGCCTTTCCCTATCACAGATGGCTAATTAGGAAATAATTTTCCAAAGCAAAGGCAAAAACAAATTTTTCTTTCTTTGTTACACAGTGCAATTTAAAGGGGGAGGGTTTGATTTTTTTTGCTCTGGGATTAGCCGCATTTACCCCCAAACTTAAAATGGACCCATAATATTTACTTTTCAGCCCAATTTTGATAAAATAAAAAGTAAACCCAAGATTTTCTGACCTCCAACACATCTTTTCCGAATGTTTTTTTTTTGTGTGTGTGTGTGTGTGTGTGTGTGTGTGTGTG
>JABUQX010050122.1:37500-103234 GCA_015478945.1 Trachelipus rathkii
CAGGAGTTACCAATTTGATCATACTGTTTTCTGCTACCGAAATAAGATTTGATAGAAGGGAAGCAAATGCCTCTAACGCCATATTTTTCTAACTTTCTGATTAGGATGCTTGTGTCAATAGTATCAAACGCCTTTGGGTAATCCAAAATAAAGCAATTGTATACTCCTTTCAAGCTATACTGTTATTAACACATGTAGAAGGGAGAGAACTGCGTCTGTGTTCCTCTTCCCCTCACAAATCTATACGGTTGGGAACAAATCAATGAATTTTAAATAAAATAGTCAGTCGGCCTACAATAAATCAGCATTTCAAATATTTTAGTTATCGAAGGTACAATCGATACGGGTCTGGGATTTTTCACTTCTTCCCGAACTTCGCTCAGTTCTCCAGCTGCAATTTTCAAGATTCTTGCCGGGGGAGTGGATGTGTGAACATTTTTGATCTTCAATTTGTTAATGATGTCCAATACTTCACCAGGAGTACATGGCAAAAAAACAAAAGAATGCTGTAGAGAATATTTTCAACAAATGTATTTTGAACATCCGGTATTTGAGCTCTCAGGTTGGCAGGAGTTTGTAAAAAATAATCATTAAAGGTGTCCGCTATTTTAGCTTCATCATAAAACTTTTCGGCACCATTAATTATAGAGTCAATCTCTGATTTATTATCCTCTTTAGAATACCGTTAATACCTATCCATTTTTTAGTAGAGTCATTTTTCACATTATTAAATTTATTTCTATAATGCATCTTCCTAGCAAATCTTAATGTACAGTTCAGTAAAATTCTAAATACTTTAAAAAACTCAAAACTTATTGATTCACTTCTATAAAGTTTAAATATGTGATATTTTTTCCTTATAGAGACAGAAGCCTTTGAGTTGTACAGAGACAATTAACAAACCGATGGTTAACCCGTTTGCTAATAATAGGGAAAATATCAGATATCAAATTATCCAATGACTCTATAAATCCCGAAAATGCCTTTTTAATGTTATAATTCGGTGTATAAGACAGAATACCCTCCTTTAATGGCCGAATACAATTTTTCCTGAAAATCAGGAAAATTCTCTTTAATTTGATTAGCATTCATCCAATCCTTATAAAATTTACAGGTTATATATAATTCAACGAGATACATAAGTTTGATTTAGAGAATTTTTCCGTATACTCAAATTTTTGACATATACCCAAGTTCATACCCATTTGTGATTAGCGTCCAGAAACCATTTGTCGAAATGGTATAAAAATTTTAACTCTAGAATGTTAGTTCTATTATAAAAAAAAACTTTGGGATGAATTTTTGATATTTGACCCCCAAAAAAGTTCTGGCCCAAAACTAACAAAAATCCCAAAAATTGTTGACTCTGTCACAGAATACAAAAAGACTGAAAAATATATTTTCCATAGAGGATTTTTTACTCTTCACTATTGGGCTAAGTTCGATTAAAAATTCTTTAATTTTTTTTATTGATATTTATATTTTTTGTCATTATATTATTATTTCGATTAATCCCAAATCGGAAAATGTAATTATTTTTATAAACTGTTTTATGTTTATTATATAAAAGAATGTTTATCTGGAACTGTTTATTCAGCATTTCTAGAAATAGCGGAATAAGCAAATTTTATAAAAACTCAAATATAATTTAAAAAAAAAATTATTTTAAAAATGGATTGATATATCAAAAATCGATTGTTCCAACCCACAGAGATCTAAAATTTCATATTTTCTAGTTTATTTGATTGTAAAGCCTTGTATATACCCCCAATAAATACATTTTTTTAATAATTTTTCAAAATTTAGTAGTTTAGAAGCTTTTTTTGTACATAAATACAAAATATATTATACTCGTATTATATGATTTTTATTTTTAATAAAATAACATCCTAATATCGATTATTTTACCCCAAAATGGGAAAATTCCCATTACTGAATAGAATAAACTGTTCATTGTTTACTTACATTAGGAAGAGGGAAAGTTAGTATTGTATTTTTTAATTTTTTTCGGAAAAAGAGTTATATTTCTGTGCTTTTTTAGTTAGTTAACCCTTTTATCATTTATATGGCAAAAGTGATTGTTCTTTTAAAGTGTTTATTAATATTTGTGGACAAATTAATAAATTTATTTTTAAATAAATTAAACAACAAAAAGATCTAATTATGATCTGTGCCTTGGTACTTACTTAATATTGTTTTCAGCCATTTGTTTTATGCTTTTAACAGCATGAGGATAACGAGGATATGATAAATTTGACACCAGTTTTGATGAATAAGATGTTGTTAAAACAAATACCATTAAAGCCCAAACTCCAAGAAATAATTTCATCCCCAAAGAGTCATATTTGAACAAGGTATTTTGACGAAATATTAATCCTATAATCTGTTAGAAAAGTTGACAATTTTTTATTTATAGTAACATTAAATTAATATTATTTTATGATATTGTGAGATCACTAAAATATTAATTAAATATTGAAGATTAGTATACAAGAGAAAATGGAAATAATCAATTACAAATAGCAACGTTTAGGAAGCGAAGAAACATACGTTAATGTACATTAATATATTGCTTAATCATAGTGAAAGGTTACTTACCGCAAAAAGTGTGCGAAAACTATCGTATTTATTCTTGTTGCAATAATGTATGAGAGAAATATATCACGTTATACTATCACCATAATAAAAATCACGAATCAAATATAGATAACCACATTTTGTAAGAATATGGGGTTAACAACTTCATCCATGATGGGAAAGGTAGTGGCATCATTGAGAGAAATCCAATGCTTTCTATATGATATGCATCAGATAAATCAAAATCCTTCAAAAGTTGCTGAGTTAAAATATGAGTGTTGAGCGAAATGTTTTTCTTGTTGCTGAGAATTTCCCTAATCATACCATTCCATGATCCATTAACGTAAAATCCCCAATTATTATCTTCTGTTTTTACAGATATATTTATCTTGAAATAAAATTTATCAGCAATGATTTTTAATATATCAACATTGGTACCAGTACATGTTCCATTGCCGGAAGGGAATATGAAAGGAAAATTAAAAAAGCTGTTACAGATAGTTGCAGTCTTTATTACGTTCCAATTGAAATTACTTAATCTATTTATAAATAAATCTTTCACATTAGGTAGACCTGTTGAGCTATCGAGTCTTATTTTAAAAACCATCTTTTCTTTAACATATTTTGCTTCTGGATAAATGGAATACTTACTAACGTAATACAATCCAAACTTTTCCATTATTTCATAAATGAAAATAAATTTTGATCTTTGAATTGATGAAGCAAAAAGAGTTGAATTCAAGTGAATTTTTGTGTTTAGGTTTATAATGGAAAGATAAGATGGCGCCCAACGTTTGTCAAGAGATATTCTTTCAAAAAACTCGGTGATAATATCTTTATAGAATATGATAATGACTTTGTAGGAACTTCGACTAATTGTGTTGAAATCAAAATCTTTTGTTTTAAAGTCTTCAAGAGACGTACAAATAACCGTAGATGATGTTCTTGCCAAGTTCTTCAGAATACAGTCCATTAGTAATAGCTCCTCATCTTGATGAGGTGATCCTCAGCCTCTCCTCCTGCCCGTTTGCTTCAGTTGTGATTACTGTTTGCAACAATCTCCATATCCCGGGACAATCTGTTTTTAGTCTTTCACTTACAGCTTTTGAGAGTTGTGGCTATACACTCCCGTGCAATTGTGTAAAATTTCATTGTCATCCTTAAAATCTGATACACACCCGGCCCTTTTTAGAGCTACTTTTCCCCTTACCTTGACCTTCATGCCGATTCAGTGCAGGTATTCACTGATGTCTAAGTCTAGAATATACTGTAATATATATATATAATATATATATATATATATATATATATATATATATATATATATATATATATATATATATATATATATATATATATATATATTATATATATAATATTATATAATATAATATATATCATATATAATATATATATATCATATATATAAATATATATATAAATATATATATATATATATATATAATATATATATATCAATAATATTATATATATATATATATCATATATATATAATATATATATCATAAAATATATATATTATATATATTGATATATATATATATATATATATATTACAGGTATATATATATATATATAAATATACTATATATAATATTATATATATATAATTATATATACTAACTAATATATTATATATATATATTATATATATATATTATAAATAAATATTATATATATTATATATTATATATATATATATATAAATATATATATATCAAAAATTTAAAAAAAGTTATTATATTTATTATACATATAGATATATATACTATATATATAACAATAATATATTACTCTAATATATATATATTTATATATATATGGCTATAAAAGAAGAGGAAGGGTAAAAGCCCACAGGAGAGGATGGAGTTGGCTGTGGAGTTGTGTGGAGGGGGAGAGGAAGCTGAAGAGGAGAATCATCAGTTTGATGAACCAGTGTATGTGAGAGAGGGAAAGGTGCGGAAAGGTGGGGGCAAAGCAATAATAAATACCGATATAATAAGGATATGGGGGGATAAGGGGAAGCTGTAGTAATTATAGAAGTATCTTATCGAATGGCCATTCTGGCGACAAAATACGAAAGAAATATTGGAGAGGGGCTAAGAGATAAGAGTAGAGCCGAGACTCGGAGAAGAAACAGTACGGGTATAGAAAGAGAAGAGGAACGGACGGACTTTATACACTACGGGGATTTTGGTTTTTTTCTTCGGGAGAAGATGTTGGAATATGGCAAGAGATTCTTCTGTAGCGTTCATCGATCTGCAAAAAGATATGTGATCCGGTGCCAAGGAAAACAGCTCTCGAGAAGAGACTATGGAGAGGAACTTATTCGGCAGCTCGCACGGGGTAGAACTCGATAAAAAGATAGAACAATAGAAAAGTACAGATTAAGAAATGCAGTTGTAATGGTTAGACCGAGTGCGCAGAACGATAGATTGGTTCTACAGGTGAAAAACAGAGGTAAAGCAGGGGAGTGTATTTATCGCACACTGCTGTTTATTATTAAAATTATAAGACTTGGCTGGATAAGGAAATGTGAGGGAAGACTGGCGAGAATTTTGAGGGGACATCACAATGGGCAATGCGGACGATCTGGCTGTTAGAGCGAGAGGAGAGGAGATGATTCGAGAAGTTGTGGAGTTGTTTGCGGAGGAGTTGAGTGTAAAGCAGGGAATGAGGATGACACGTACAGAAGACAGAAATATTACACAATAACCCAGCGAAATGAGGAGGGATGAGGGAAGGCGGTCGAAATCACCTGCAAATTATCTCGGAGGGTGTTTTACATAAAAGGGAGGAAGTGGGAAGAGATTACGCGAAGTAAATCGGAAGTAGGATTAGTTATGAAAGCAGTATACCCAATGATGAAAGATAGAAACATCGAATAGAGTTAAAAAAGTATTTTAACAAGTATCATTGACTCCGAAAACTGCGAGTACTTAGCGAAACATGGACAACAACGACGAGAGAGGAGAGTAAATACAAGCGGCGGAGATGAGGGTATTAGAAACTATGATTGGAAAGAGTAAGAGAGACAGTAAGAAGAAAGATAATTATAAAGATATTGAATTTCATTAGCGGGGGAGGAAGATTAGACATACTGAAGTATGGAAAGTGGGGATATTGAGTGATGTGTTGGGGACAGTTTGGAGTAGGATGGAGCAGGACAGAATAGCCGAAGAAGAAGATGGAATGGTACAACTGAGGGCAGAAGACCTCAAAGGAGTTTAAGACGAGAAGATGATGTAGTAGTTGTTGAGAAGGCGTCTGAAAGTAGGTGTCAAGCTACCAAAAATTGAGTGATAATAGAAAAGTAAGTGAATGTTCAGTAAAGATTGTCTGGAGAATAGATGACTTGAGCGCGACAGGTAGATGAATATGAAATATACCTTCCGGAGAGGAAAAAAGGAAATACTATAATATATATATATTATATAATATATATATATATATATATACGATATATTATATTACTATTATATTAAATATCTTGTTGCTGTTTTTCCTACTCCCATGAGATATAAGGATTTATTCATACCTCATGTCTTACTAAGTCCGCGCTCAAGACATTTTATCTATTTCTTAAGACATCTACTTACTCGTATTGACAACTTATATTCCCTATCTATATACTCCCGATATATTTTATTTTAATATCAGACATCACCAAGTATATATATTGACAATGAAATTCAGAACCATCACAAATTTTGTTTGATTTTTTAATATATTATACCATACTATACTTATGCCTTTTTGTTATGTAAACTCAATATGAAAGCATTTCATAACAGAGCTTTAATAAAGAAAAGTCCAATCATTAAACTAAGTAACATTTTTGAATACATATATATATATATATATTATATAATATTATATATATATTATATATATATTATAATATAATATATATATATATATATATAATATACTAATAATAATATATTATATTATTTATATATATATATATAATAATATATATATAATATATATAATATATATATAATATATATATAGTAATATATAATTATATATATGTAATATAATATATATATATATAATATATATATTATAATATCTATATATATATATAATATATATATATATATATATAATAGTATATATATTATATATATATATATAATATATATATATATATATATATATATTATATATATATTTATTTATATTATATATATATATATAATAATATTAATATATATATATATATAGTATATATATATAATATATATATATATATATATATTCATTATCATCATCATCATATCACCCACCTTCTTTTACCAACTGGTGAATGGCGTCACATAGCACACTGAAGAAAAAGAAACGTAGATAGAAGAATATGATGCAAGTGGTAAAAAAAGCCAAGCCTTACCGCCCCCTTTAATACCCTTAAGTGAGAATCTGTCACAGCGTCAGAAATCCACCCTAGGGCTTCAAGGAACTGCGACGGACTTCACTATGCTGTCGTTAATTGTTTTTATCTCCCTTGGCCAGGTGGGTCATTAACATATCCCCCTTTCCACATTAAAAACCCCCCATACACTCCTAGTTATTGCACTTTCATCTCGCCTCTGCCAAAACTCCAATCCTCTCTTTTCATACATTCCTTTACCTGACTCAATTCACTTTTTTTGCCTCCGGCCGGTCGATTCCATCACATTCACCACACAATGGGCTTGCCCAACCCGACTATCACGATGACCAAAGCCATCTCAAACGTACTTCATTATTCTCATACATCCTCCTTCTTCACACCGCACAAATCCCTAATGCGTTCATTCTCATTTTATCATTCTTCTCACACCTAAAAAGCGCCCTAAGATTGTCCATTCTGAACATCAGTACTTTTGATCAGTATACCTCGTTATTCTAGACATAGATTGCATACTAGCATTAACACAGGGTAACAACATACCCTCAATGTAAGACCCTAGCGCACTCAAGACTTAGTCCCTTTACATCCCAACGATGATTAATTAATTGCTCCAGCTACCTTTCTACCATTCACAACTCTTCTATTACACTCTGCATCATTCCGTTCCCTTTTCATCCTACATATATCCATAAATATTTAAACTTAGACACTTTTTCCAGTGCTCACGTCATATAACATCACATGAAGGACTAGTCCTCAGGCACAATTCATAACTCTTACTTTAATCTACCTATACTCTTCAAACCCCATTTTTTACCACACTCTACAAAATCCCTCTTTGATGCCAATCCTCTCAAAACTATTTCCAGATACATCGCCACACAAAACCCAAATCATCCGCATATAGTAGGTAGGGCATCCTCCACTCATTAAATTCTCCGTCATTCTAACACCTTCCCCTGCCACTCCCAAGTCTGATTCTTTCATACCCACATCCATACTCAATTGAATAACCAAGAGGACATAAAACAATCCCGCCTCACTCCGCTATTACTACTAAACCAATCACTTTCAAACTGTTTCTCTCATTAAACAAGCTTCCACATTTTGTCATAAAATACTTTTGATTCATTCAGAAGTCTACCACAAACACCATACATTACAAATTATTTAAAAACCTAAATACAATAATATATTCTTCTTTCTTCTTTATTTCTCAAATCATGTTACCCCAACGTAAAGATTCATCAACTATTCTAAAAAGCACTTGTATCTTCACCAATCACGTCCATATTCCCTCGGACTACTTTATACAAAATAACAGCATACTATCTTCCCTACAACACTAAATAACTTAATCTCCCCTATAATTTCTTCAGTTCCCCTTATCACCCTTACCTCACTTATATATAATATTATATATATATAATATATATATAATACTATATATATATATATTATATAATATATTATAATATATATATATATTATTATATTAATATATAATATACGGTATATATATAATAACTATAGTATATATTATATATATATATATATATATATATATATATATATATATATATATATATATATATATATATATATATATATATATATATATAATATATATACATATATATAATATATATATATATATATATATATATATATATATATATATAATATATATTATATTATATAATAATTATATAAGTATATATATATGGGTACTATTACTGCTCTCCTCCAGTCCCTCCGAATTATACACTCCATAAACGCTTCGTTGCACAACTTCAAAATCCACTCATTCACCATCCCGCCTCCGTTCTTCATCACTTCTTGATCTATACCTGCAGATTTACCATTCATCGCCTTTCTCACTCTACCCATTACCTCCTCCTTACTAATAGCTTCATCCCCAAAATACATATTCATTCTTGGACAAACAAACCCACACACATTCATTATCACCTCTTCATTACTGCCAAAGTTATGCAGATTTCCGAAGTATTCCCTCCCCACTATCCTCACATCCATTTCCTCAGTTACGAAAGCACAATCCCTATTCATTATCCAAACAAATTCCCCTTATTTTCATTCTTAACCTTTTGCGCTTCCATCCATAAGAACCTCCAATTCCTTTGTAATTCCCCATTCATTCTGCCTCCAAACTCTTCATTTACCTCTTTTTTCCTCCTACGTATGTATCTTTTAACATTCCTTTTTTCCTTATATAACTCCAAACATTTCTTTTGAAGGACCTCATCATTGGCTCTAGTTCATTTAACCATGCTTCTTTTTACTTTTAACCGCATTGCATACCTCTCAATTCCACACTCAGTGTTTAACATTTCTCTACTTCTTATTCTTACGCATCCCACATACTTCTTTGCACTAATAAACATGGTTGCTTGGAGTAGAGATCGAGTCGAGCTCGGGGAGTCGGTTAGTTTTTTCCAAGAGAGTGGAGTCGGAGTCGGAGCCGGAGTCGGCAATTTTGAAAAGGTTGGGAGTCGGGAGTTGGAGTCGGTAATTTTTAAAGAGGGTGGAGTTCGGAGTCGGAGGTCGTAATTTTCAAAGAGTCCGGTAATTTTCAAAAGAGTGGAGTCGGAGTCGGAAGCTTCGGAATCGGAGTCGGCAAATTTCAAAAGGGTGGAGTCGGAAGTAGTGATGGGAGTCGGGAGTCAGGAGTCGGAGTCGGGAGTCGGTAATTTTGAAGAGGGTGGAGTCGGAGTCGGAGGTCGGATTTCGCGAAAATTTTTGGAACCGACTCCACAAACCCTGCTAACTAACAACCACTTTCCCTTCATCTGCTTCAGATTTGTTCAGTTTCAACTTGTTCCACTCAACGATTATTTTGCAAGCACTTCGTAAATACACTATCTTCTTACCTTTTTCACTTAAATTTCTCACATATCTACCCACGTCCTTCCTTAACACCGTCTTTTCCATCCAAACCCCTCCAACTATTTAAATCTTACATAAAACAACATAATGATTCGATAATCCAATCCTACCCCCCTCACTGATTTACATCCAACACATACTTCAACCATCTCCTTTTTCACCAACACAAAATCAATTCTACCTTTTAATTTCGATACCATCTCTTACCTAACCAACTCTAGTAGCTTTGAAATACTCTTCTGTTTTAAAGGAAAGCATTACATTTACAACATACCCCTCCTCACAGAAAATCAATCACCTTCCTACCATTATCATTTTCTCCTGATACCCAAAAGGCCATCCCTGTTATACCATAGAATTCCATTTTCTTTGATTCATCATATCAAACCATTCTAGGTTCACCCAACACGATCAATCTGAAGCTCCATACTCACCCTATTCAAAAACATCTTCGATATTATCCAGAAGAATCGCACTCTATGTCGAATTACCCTCAGGATGGACCATATGCACAATCCACACATACCCTGACCTTTTCAAACTAATATTTTAGCATTTAAATTCTAGTACTCACACAGACAAAATCAACAATTTAACTACTGTACCACAGCGTTACTCATCAGAAATTTCAACGTCCTCTCCCCCTCTCATTCCTTTCCCACCAGCACCATTTTAGCACATTCAACCACACAACTTTTTTCCAACCGTCTCCTTTCATCTTTGTGTTTCAGTCACAGCGAGGAAATCAAAATTCATATCCTTCTCCAAAATAAAATCCAATCACCTCCTCTTCGTCACATCTTCATTTATTCCATCGTCGAACATTCATGTACCCATACGATTCATACATTTTTCTCCGGAGTAGAAGGGCGCTACTGCGATCACGACCTTCTTCGGCAAGGCATGCATTAGTATTCCTGGCAAAAGATAAGAGGGCAATGGGCAGCCAAGCCATTACCATGTGCATTCTATTTGCCTTTCTTGGCGAAACGCAGAACCATATGTTGTGGGTTCTCTTTCTCCCCCACACATAGGGATATAAGGAATAGCATTGTTCTGCTAAGGGTGTCTAGAAAAGGAGTGTTGATATAAGGAACTGATGATACAAATGAAGATTTTCAGAACAATTCACATGTGGAAGAGGATGTGGATATTAACGCAAAAGGAGAAAGGTGAACCATGTAGGCACGTGGAACGTCATGCGGGAAACCCTACATTACATTAAAGCCCAATGAGCAAGGTTAAATTTCATCACAGCGACGTGCCCATATAATAATATATATTAAATATAATATATATATATATATATATATATATAATAATATATATAATTATATCATATTATTATATATATATATATATATATATATATATATATATATTATATATATAGTAATGTCTTAAAGAGATATTATCAATGGACTTCAGATGTAATTAAGAGTATCTTGAGAAATTAAAAAGATATTATAAACTTAATTTAATTAAGGTAAAATATATACACATGTGAGCTTTCCGTCAGTTCGTGACGCTCATTCAGATGTGTTGAGTTAATTACCGTTTCAATAATTAAAATTAAAAATTGTAAATCAGCACGGCCTGCATTTCTAAAACTCATCTACACTTTTTTTCAAAAAATTGAAATCCCAAAACTTTCTATAATTTTTTGAATTTTAGATTTTTATATTTAGTTATTAACTCAACACATCTGAAAGAGGGCCTTGAAACTTTCATTTTAAGTTAATGTGTATATTACTTATTTTACTTAATAAATAAGTTACATATACTATCTCTAACATTTCCTCCAAGGATACCTCTACATTACATCCCATAGAAAGTCCAATATAAAATCCGTTTAAGGGCATTACTTATAATATAACTAGCGTCTTTAAGCCTTTTTCTTAACTATATATATATATATACTAATATATAACTTATATATATATATATATTATTATATATATATATATATATATATTATATATATACATATTTTACATTGATACCACCACTCACGGGCAATGGCCCTTTCAAAAAGGAGGGGGCAAAAAATAAATAAATAAATAAATAAATAAATAAATAAACTTACATAAAGAAAAAATAAAAATTAATAAATGGAAGTAAACCCCACCCTGACCCTTGCTAACGCAATTCCCTCAGGTGGGCCAGACCCGGGACTTAAATAGAGGAAGATTAAAATATTGCGGGGAAATAAAAGAAGGCAAGAAGTTCCACCGAACAGATGTGGCTGGAAAGGAAAAGAAGTACCAATAACCGAGTGATTCTTGAATCTCAATATTCACACAATTTTCATGAGAGGAACAAGGCACCCTTTGTGTTACGAGGCGACGCAGTCCACTGGTGGAGGAATGCGACGAGGTCAATTCTTGCGAGGCAACCTGCCGTTGAATACCTTATAGAAAGAGATAGGGCACCTACGTCACGACGCAGAGACAAGAGTTCAAGGAGTCAGAGAAATATGGACAGTTATTATAAGCCTCTCTAGCTTTACGCTTCAAACTCTACCAAAAGGAGGGTTGAAAACCGATCACCCCAAATTGTGGAAATAGTTATTCCAGTGCAGGGGCGAATAAACCTTTATATAATGGAGTATCTGAGCAGAAAAAAATCAACGCAATCTGAACAGAATTCCCAGCGTTTTTGAGGGCCATTTTACAAACCGATGTGATGTGAGGTCTCTAAGACAATTCACTAATTCTATGTTTAGTCCCTAGAATGTTATGTTGTTTACGGGTAAGAATTAGAGCCATCAAAAGGGATAGGAAGTTGAAGGTATTTTAGAGAGGGAGTATGTAAGAAGTGTGAGTTTTCAAAGAGTTGAATTCACCAAGATTACGGTTACACCACTGAGAAATTCCGACCAAATAGGCAAGAATTGAATCGGAAACTTGTAGAAGAAGGCAACTCTAGATACAAACGAGAGAGAGCACAATTAAAATGAGTGCAAGAATGGGAGTTGAGTTCATCGGCATAAGAGTGTAAAAGAGTTAGAAAGTGGCAGCTGAGAAGATCATTGATTGAAAAGTAGGAATAAAGTTGGAATAAACAGAACCCTGAGGAACACCACAATTAATAAGGAAAGAGGAAGAGTTTGATGAACAACAAAAGCTAGAAATGGAACGATCTGAACGAAAACTAGACACAAGAGTAACCAAAGCGAAGGAGGAAATCCAAAGAGAAGGTGCTTAGAGTAGTATAGCGACGCATGACATACCCTGTCAAAAGCTTTTGACTATGTCAAGTTGCTACCACCACAAAGATTCCCCAATGATCCTTAAAAGCAGAAGGACATTAATCGTTAGATAGAAAGGATATCACCAGTTGATCTCGAACGTCGAAAGCCACTACTGACCGATTGAAAGAAGTGGAATGAGATTCTATGTATCGAGGAAATGAGAGATAGGAGAGTTTCAAAGACTTTAGATAGAATACAAGTTAAGGCAATAGGTCGATTGAGTTAGAAGGATCAGGAGCGGGCTACCTTTTTTTGGGATTTGCTGAATAAAAGCGCGCTTCAGCATGAGGAAAAGTCATTAGTGTCTAGGCATTAGGGAGTAGAGATTACACGAGGGAACAGGCGCCAGCTCAGAAAGCACCACTCCCTCAAACTGACAGGGATGAATTGCCATCTAGGGCCACTGGCCTCCGGACGTTCATAAGATTCAGTATCTCACTTCGTTACTTCGATATGAGTATGACGGTAGAGACATTGGAACACTGAGAGCGGGCGTTGGAGCAGCAGAGGAGGGGAGCCGATCGTCCAGGGGGAATTAGATGGAAAAAGAAGAACCAAAGAGATTAGCCTTTTGAAGAGGTGTTAGCAACAGAACCGTCAGAACGCATAAGAGGGGGAAAGGCAGAATATTTACAGAAATTATTTGAGATGTTTTTGGCAAGAGGCGCAAAAAATTTTTATCAGAAGGAGAATCAAGAAGGGCAGCACACTTTTCTTAGTAGTAGGAACGCTTGGCCGTTCGAATAATATCCCTGCATGATTTCGGCAGAGCCAGGAGATGGTAGATAGTATATATATATAAATATATATAATATATATATATAATATTATATATATATATAATATATATATATTATATATATATAATTATACTATATATATATATAATATATAATTAATATCATATATATATATTATATATTTATATATATATATATATATTATACTGATATTAATAGTATACGGATTGGCACTAGTGGTAGAGCTTTCTGTACATTGCCTAACGGCGACGCCTGGATTGGCGATTGGTTCGTGTCCTTAAGTGGCTGGTGAAATTTTTTCTTCGTACTCCATATACTAACCCAAAAACGAATCCAATATATATACGTATATAATATATATATATATATATTATATAATATATATATATATATTATATATTATATTATATATACTACTATATGTTGTGTGATGTGTGTTTGTTGGTGAAGTGTGCTGTAAGAGATATGTTTAATTTTATTAACGGCAACAGTATTCGAAATAGAAAAACAACTATCACTAGAGTTGGGAAGAGTATTGTATATAGAATTGTAAATTGGGAATTGTATATAGAGTAATGGGAATTTATATCCGACAGAGAAAGGAATTTCATTCTTTTTCAATAAACAAAAATCTCATAATGAAGTTTTAGCTCTATAGTAAAAATTTCGTATAGAAATCTATCAGTTTAATCATGTAACATTCATAAAAGTGTTTATTATTTTTAGCATAATAATAATCAATAAATAATAATAATAAATAATAATAATAATAATAATAATAATAATAATAATAATAATAATAATAATAATAATAATAATAATAATAATAATAATAATAATAATAATAATATAAAAATAATAATAATAATAATAATAATAATAATAAATATATAAATAATAATATATATTGCTATTTTGAAAATTATTTTAGTCAAGAGCAGATGCTAGATAGAGTAGAATCAGATTGAGAATTCATGTGTAAAATCATGTTCAAATATCAGGTCTTGTGCTAAGTCCAACCAAGCCTCAAAGCAATGCTAATTCATTTTATTAAGATGTAATTTCTCCTTTTTTCATCTTATCATCAAAAATACGTATGATCTTAATGGTAACAACTAACAATCCTGTGGTTTTTCAATCGTGTTTCGATCTTGCAGCCTGCGTTTATAAAGAGTTTCGCTTCTGTGCTTCCTTATCTTCGACCTTCTCGCCATTCCTTTCGGAACCTTTACTCACCGTGTATGTGTTGAAGGAATTGACTGATTACATATAACGCAATCGTATTCCTTTTCGTGACAATGCTCTTCCTCTTCCATGATACCAGTAGCTTCTTCCTTTCCAGCCATTGAGGGCATGTTCCTTGCTAAAAACTTCTGCTGCCTACGATTAAAGATTCCCATGACTCTCCTCTGCCGCTCTCTCGCCCTCTTCTTTCTTTCCTCTTTAACTTTTGAGCTCGCTTCTTCATCTGAAGAAGAACACCATTCCTCTTCAAAGTGGGGATATATTCTTGAATGATTTTCTAAAATATGTTCTTTGGCTTTCTCGTCATTCTGTCCCAACTTACTCAAAACTTTCGCTATGAAAAAGGGACCGTCACCAATACGAGAGTCTTCCATATCATGATCAAATTGTGGTCGATAAGTTTTTCCTCTATCACTGAGCTTAGCGTGCAGTTTCAGGAGTAAAGAAATAAGGGATTCATGCACATTTAAATACTGACGGGCTTTGTTTCCACGCTGCCCAAACTAGAAGAGAAATATTAATTTTATTATTTTATTTTATTATTAAATAGTAATTTAAAAATCAAAATTCCACAAACATGTACAACAATTTTAAATATTCGCAAAAAGAAACTAAAAATATTTTAAATAAATATTTGAATATGTCTAAAACATAATCTCAAATTAAATTTCTTCATACTAAGAATAAAACATTACCGGCGATGTAGAAGGTTCTTTAATTTCTAAAGCCTGTGAGGATGAATTATTTTGACTAGAATCCACCAAAGCTTTTACTTGCGACTCCTGATTGCTAGGAACAAGAGAATTATTGGCACAACCATCACCACCTGATGCAGCAGGTAAAGCGGTGATTCTCCTTGTGTGAAATATTGGTCTTGAGTTACTCAAGGAAGGCGCGACTCTTTGTGACACTGGAAAAAAAAATTAAGTTCCAATGATCATTAATATCACTTGAAATTTCCTAATTATCATTAATTATTTTTTGGTTTTAAAATGACTCGTACAAGCTTTTCACTCCAATCACGTTTTCTACTGGATGACCAATTTTATTGCTTTAACAAAAAGAATATAACTAAATACAGATCCAATATTTCTGCTCTCTTCAGGGTATATAAGGATTAAATAATGTATTAGATATATAGTACTCACTATTTATATATATGTATGCTTGTGAATATTTATATTATATATAGTATTATTACTAAAATATGATATATATAAATTAAGTATATATATATATATATAATCTATATATATATTTTATATTATTATATTATAAACTTTGCCCAAGAATTTTATTATATATATCATTTATTACTATTATTCATATATAAGTTATGAAAAAAGATGATGAGAGAGGAGAGTAGGAAGATAAAAATGGGACGAGTGGGCCAACTATATGGCTTTAGCCAAGAGTCACTATTGATCAATAATTCAGCTTAAAAGATGGAGTATGCTGAAAAGGGTTGGGAATTCTAAAGAAGATGTATTTAATCGAGCATATGTAGACTGGAAAAGGTTTGATCTATATACCAGAGATGGGGTATTCCTTGGGAATATGACTTTAGAAACGAAGATGGAGTACAGCGAAAAATACGCGGAAATACTAGAAAAGCCCAATAAAGAGACATCTTTAGGAAAAGAATAGTTGATGCAATCAGTGCGAAGACTCCAGATGGAGATGGAGATTGAGGTTGAGTTTTGATACGGGGTTGAACATGGTATCTTGCTTCTATTCTCCAATATTTGTTAATTGGCCTGTTCATTTTTGGTATTTATTGTGAAATGGTCCCATAGACGAGTGGAGGGAAACTGTTGCTTTGGAAAAACACTGTATAGACTCTTCTGCCGCGTTGGTGGCGATACAGAGAGGCTCTGCAGAGAATTTATTGCCAGTTGTGGGATGAGGAGTTGCAGGGAAGAGGAATGAGGAATAAACTGCAATGAGAAGACATGGAGAGTCGATTTGAAGTAAGAGGAGGAAGGAGTGAACTATTAGAGTGAGAGGATCAAGATAATTTGAAGCAGGTTGATCAGTTAGAAATAGTTCTTGGAATATTGTTTTCGGTGGTAGGGAAATTGTTATTAACATAATAGAATTGAAATATAAGAATAGAAATTTGTTTAATAATACATTAAGATTTGCTATATCTCTATCCGTTATACGAGACAGAAATGTCCTACAGCATAAAGGTGAAAAATAGAATAGTTACGTGTTTAATATCTACGACCTAAATACTAGCGTATGGTTGCGAAGGCATGGCTTTAACAACAATAAAATCTAGAAGTAGGATACAGCTGTGAATGAGGGTGTATTAATGATCTATAAAGGGTGGAGTACGAGGAGGATACGATGAGAAATGATATAGATATAACATGGCTCATTGAATTGCATGTATAATAGAAAGAAGAAAATAGTATTAGAAGAGGAGCTGGGGGAATGACTAAGCTTGGTTGTTTATTGAAAAGGGACAGCTGAACGATGGTACGGACATATGATGACGACGAATGAGGATATGATACCTTGGCGAATGTAACAAGACTGGATGGGGGCCACTTATGATAGAGCCTGCAGAGTGTACGCGCAAGAGAACCCAAAGAATCAGGATTGAGCTATGAATTAACAGAGGAATGGGGCATCTGAGAGAAGAGGACAGTGGGGGAAATGGAGGAGCTGGAGTATATTCAAGTATCTAAAGAGGAGAACGAGAACTGCGGTGGAGGAGATTGCGATCACAGAACATCTGACCATAGCGATAATTAAACCAATAAGGAGGACTTACAAGGACTGTACATGCGATGGAAAGAGAAAAAAAAAATAGTCAACATCAGCAATTATGAACATACTTGCCAATAAAAAATATATGAAGTATAAAATAGTTCATATTGAGAGAGATATTAAATTTAATGACGAAAGCATTACCACTTAATTAAGAAATTCTAAAAAGTTTACATTAGCAATGTGACAATTGAGAATTATTTAAAGAGCGTAGCAAAATTGCATGTAAAAATATCTATGGAGAGCAAAATAAAGAAATATTAGTTTGTAAATAATATTGGATATATCATAATATAGCTGATGTTTTAAAGTAAAGGCAAATAAATATATACTGATATATAGATAAGTATATATATATATATATATAAAATGCAACATTATTATTGAACTATATAATAGAAAATATTCAATAATAATAAGTATCTATAAAATAAATTCCTATCTATATTATCGTATATATGATATATATGGATAAAGAAAATAATAATATACAAATTGTTTTTATATAAATAATTTATGTAAAAAAATCCTAAAAGAAAATATTATATATATATATGATTAGAGAAAAGAAATATAATATATATATATGGTTATATAAATGTCTTATTAAGTAATAATATTATAGGCAGCTCTCACATATATAATACAAACCATATAAACAATAATTAGCTTAAACTTATTTATTAATAATAAAACTATTATTTATTATAAATGTAAAATATATTTCTGAGTTTCACTTTATGATATATATATATGAATATATATATATAATACATATAATAAGATATATATTATATATTACAAAGAGTTTTTTGTCAGTATGTTTATAATACATTAGTAATATATATATAGTAATAAGCAAAATGGATGTATTTAAGGTATATATAATATAATATTATGGAATATATATACAATATTGGATAAGGTATAGATAATATATAAATCATATTGAGTGGATGATGATATATAGAAGCTGTTAAAGTAAAAATATAAGTAAGCGTGGTTTGACACTCGTGAAACTATATATGGAGAGAAAGTGAGGTTTGAAAGTAAAGGTATATAAGAGTAATTACCTCAAGGACGAGAGAGAGAGATAATCTTAAAAGATGCATACGTAAGATGAAAAGTATGGTAAAAAAGGAATAGAAATTGTTGGATAACCTGATTTACAAGAGAGGAATGAGCAAAGCGCTTCTGGAAGGAAGCGCGAGTTATACGAAATGAGAATTAAAAGAGGAACTCGTCCTTAGAATAATGCAAGTGAGAGGATGGGTGCTTTTAATTTAACTTGATTAAATAGGATATGTGAGGTGGAATGTTTGGAAAGGGAGAAACACTCTCGGAAGAAATCTGTTAGCTAATATTAAGCTAAGTGTATGAGAGGTGATAGTGAATCGTGTGTGGGTTTGATTGAGGTCAGGATGATAGTAGAGATACGAAAAGCAATTTTGGGGATAGAGGTATCTCACGTAAGGAGATGGTTGTGATAATAGTGGAGGCAGTAAGAAGGTGAAGAATGGTAAACATATCTGCAGGTAACTAAATGAAGATGAAAGTGAAATGATCATAAACGTCAAAGGCGAGATGGTATTGATTGACTTGGAAGCTGTGCAAAGATATGACAGCGTTATGAGGGTATAGTTCCGGAAGAGTGATATAGGAAGGAGAGCCAGTCTAATAAGTAAATCTCCTTATCACTCAATGTATGGGGATAGGGTACCTGTAGGGAATTAAATAAGGTGGAAATTTTTGTCTTATTGGAGTGTTGGTGGCATGGGAGAAATGATAAAAAGGAATCTATGCTTGAAAAATTGGTCGAATAGAGTGCGTCGTATGTACTAAAGGAATGAATGGTGAAGAAAAGGTAGATTTGGATATGAACAAGTTATGGCATTGCAATACTTTGGATTACACATTGAGAATGGGAGCAACAAATGATTGAGAAAATGAGAGAAAAGAAGGAGAAATAAATTTGAATTTAGGTTTATGGATTTGCAAACAGTCGTTATGATAGGTTTAATAGTAAGCTCTATTGGCAGTGTTAGTGATATATGGGTTTGGTGGTAATATACAAAAATGGAATGAGAGAGAGAGTGCGAGCGACGATAGTGAAGCGTGTGTACAGAATAAAATGGAGTCGAAAAGTGATTGGTTTAAATAATTAATAGAGCCTGTAGTAAATCTAGGTAAAAAAAAGTAAAATTAAGCAGAATATATAATTTCATGGAAAAGTAATTATTAAAAGAGAATTGGTATTTAATGTTATTACATTTATAAATTCGCGCCATTTAAAAAAAAAATTTTTTAATATTTGTTAGTGCCCCTACCTTATAATCATTATCGAAATGCATGATGTATTGTTGACAGGTATTGTGGTGTAGCGATACTGAAGAAGAAGTTTGAGAGGATTAGATAGAGAGAAACGATATTTAAAAGAGTTAGTAGTGGATGTGAACGATGAAGCGGGTAATTGAATGTGTAGAATTAAAGAATGGTTGAACTGTGTTTGGGTCTCGAGTGGAAAAAGACGATCGATGAAATAGTCTGAGGTTTGTTAAGCGGATGAATAAGTGCCTAATTAGTGCTGGAATATTTTGAGAGCTAGTAAGAATACACTAAGAATATGGATTGAGTCAGAAATATCTGAACAACCTTGGGTGTATATCAATGCCATTTTTGACATTACCTTTAATCAACGAATTTTCAAGGAGTGTAAGTTGAGCTGATTTCCCTGACTATCTCTGGCTTTAAGGTCATCGACTGCCTAAAGTGGAGATGGAGCCTACATTAACACATTCTCATAGGTTGAGGTGGTCGCTGTTCGCGTTCACTTGGTGAAGATCTCGGGTTGTAATTCTACTAGATGGATCGACGAGTTACTACTCTATAACAGGTACACACAGTGGAGGGCGAAAAGAGCTATGCTATCTTGTTCGAATATGTATGTCTCATTATCTTACTACTACTTTTCTGTGTATCACAGAATGTAAAGACATCAGACCAAGAAGTTGTAGCAACACACTCATGGTGGAGAAGAAGAGTGCATGAGTGATCAGATCCATTGTGATAACGAAATGGTCATCAAAGATGAGATGATTTTATCTTAACAGTTGTCAACTATGGGACACCTCCTCAACCTGGAGGAAGAGCCCTATTCAGAGGGTGTTGTAAAAGATTTCTGACCAAATGTGCTCGCAATCTATAAGCATATTGACTTGCACAGGAATTGATCTATCATTGAATAACAGCAGGCTTTAATAAGGTTGTATGTATATAAAATACATAGAGAGACATACTCGACAGTAACAGAAAGGTAAGAGGAAGAAGGTGAAGGAAGCAGGAAAGGAAAAGCACACTCAATACACAGCGCGAAGGTATTAACCTGAACGTTTATCCCATTAATCTAATCTCAAACTTCGTGCGCGCCAGACACCAACACCCCTTCTCTAAACACCTCACGCAGAGAAAGTATACGTAAAGGATAGAACTTGGGAGTGATAATAGTTACCCAGAAAAATAGAACGTTCAAGCGTACCTACCGCTGCGGTACGTACTGAGGAGAATAGCTAAGAATGCAATCAAACATTGCGCTCCACAAGAAGATTTCAGGAGACAAGTTTTATTAAAGTCCTTTTTGCCTTTGACTCCGACCACCTCTCAAAAGCGGTGAAACGAGAATACGCTAACACCTAGATATGAACAGTTACTCCTATACAAGTGCGAATGAGAACCCTTAATACAAGAGAGTAAAGCTAATGAAGATATGGAAAGAGAGCAGATCGCTCGAAGTCTAAACAACATCAGTTATCATTGTATGACGCCACCACTAGCAAACTTGGTGATGTGAAGGTTTTCTCAAAGACATTTTTTTGCTTATGTTAAGGTCCAACGGAATGTTTATATTCTGTAACCAGGAGACGAGAGCAACCGTATGAAAAAGAAATAGAAAGCTTAGAAGAGCGCTGAGTTAGCAACTGTGAAATGAATGTTTGTAAGAAATATTAGAGAGTTTTTAAAATGAATTGAAATATTTAAGCAAGCGTTGAGACGACCCACCAGGGAATTTTATGCAAAGAAATATGCGAACAAGAGATATCGACCATATAGGACAAAGATTAAGTATCGAGAGACATGACTCTAGATTGTAAAGAGGGGAGGTGAGAATTGAAATGAGCTGAAAGAATGAAGGGTCGAGCATCAGCGATACTTAAATGTGGATAGTAAGATACGAGACGGAAAATGTCCACCATATATACATGTAATAGAAAAAAGTAGAACAAAGTAACAGAAAGTAAGGGATATGACAGCAACCTGAGGAACACCATTATTGCCAGAAAAGCAAGAAAAAGAAGTCGCCCCATCACAAATCTAACGGTGTAATTATCGAACAGCATCCATAGTTGCACACTATTGTGGAAAGAAAACGGATGCAAAGAGTTAACACATAGAGAAGTGCAAAGGAAACCAAAGAAGGAGAAGCAAGGAGAGCAAGGCATAGAAAGTTAGCGAGCCACTACCCAATCACGGTCACATACATATCTGCGATTTCAAAGTGCTGCACTCTAATTGGTTATGAGGCAGTGCACGAGTCAGAATATCTAAGACGCCTGACGAGAACTATAAATCAAGTAAGATTAAGGAAAAGTGATATACGCCAGTAAGATCCTCGGAGCAATCGAATAGCCGTCACTGGTCGATTCTGGTAGAGAGATAGTGAGGAGAGAGATATCTCGAGATCGAACTAAGTAGATGTGTATTAATGACAGCTATGAAAGAGTATTTCACACAGATCTTACAATAAGAATACTATAAAGAGTCTCAGTATGAGGGGCAGTATTAGTTGGAAGGGAGCATCGCAATATATAATAGAGAAAGAAAGAGTGGAGCATTGATAAGATGATGCACAAAAGACATTAGTAGAAAAGCTGCTATAGGAGTAATAGAAAACTAGAGAATATATAGTCTAGGGAACCGAATGGGTGGCGAGTTTCAGCACAGAAGCACATACTCATCAACAGGGAGAATATGTCCTCTTATGGGCTCACACCACCTTCAAATATAGTTATATAATATATATATATATTATAATTATATGGTATAAGTATTATAAAATATACTCATATTACATACATATGACAGAACTAGATATAATACTGATTCTAATATATAAAGTAGATAATAATAATAGATCATATATAATATTCTATACTAGATTTAATCAGGTAGTTGGAGGTAAGGCTGCTGAATGAGAGAATCAGTGTGGTATGACAATTAGGTGAATGCGTAGCTCAGTAAAGAAGAGTGCAGAGTCAAAGAATGGTTTGAGATGGTTACTCTTATAATGAGATAAATAGAGGGCGGAGTGAGGCGGGATGTATTTTGTCTTCTTGGGTTATCTATTAGATTTAAAACTTAAGCACAATGAGGTAATGAAAAAAATTAAGACGGATTGGGTATGTCAAAGAGAAAGGGGTTAACAAGAGAGGAGATGAATGGAAAATGAATGTGGAATGGGATGCCACATAGTTGGTAGCAAGGATGATTGTTTTGTGTGGTGAGTCGAAGGAGAGTTTGAAGGATTGGTAGAGCAGATATAGTGTTGTATGACTAATGTATAAATATGATGGGTTTGACAATGTAATCTACGGAAGATGGGAAGCAACTGAAAATTCATAATATGTATAAGGAGTAAGGTGAATGGTGCATGCAGAGTATACGCTGAGTGAGGAGAGTCTACGGCTGTGCAAGTCACTGTAGATGTTGCAAGCAATCCTGAACAAGTATCTGACTTTAAAATACCTTTAGGCCATATGACTGTTCGGATAAATGGCTAAACTCATTAAATAGCTGGGAGTGAATGGAAAATGGGTTCAAAGGGTTAAAAAATCACTCAAATAGCGCATTAAAATAACTATTATGAAGGAATATAAAAGAGTGCATACTATGGGTGAGTGCGAGATTAAGGAGTTTATATGATGAGATTCATATAGATACATATATTCTGAGGAGAGAGAAAATACATATTGTGAATATAAACTAATGGTCGGACATAAGGAGGTATAGATATCTTCTAAGGTACAAAACGTGTTCAGATGTACAATTTTAGAGGCGTGTGAGGAAGAATAAATAAAATGAGGAATTAATGCATTAGGATAGTTGTGTGGTTCTGAAGGATGGGTAAATGGAGAATAATGAGAGTACATTGAGATGGTTTGGTCACCTGGAAAGGAATGGATGATAGTCGGTTGGTTAAGCCGGATGTATAGTGGTGAGTGGTGGATGAAAGAACAGAGACGAAAGAAGAGAAACATTCTACTAAATTCTAGTAGAGAGGAATGACCTAAAGGAGAGAAATCGTGAGGTTATATTAGTAGACGTAAAAGGAAATCGAAAATAACAGACAGTGAAGCGGGGGTTATCTGATATGGAATTGGTAAAAGTTAGCTTTGCCGAAACAGAGCGAATGAACCGCCAGACTAGCATAGTCTGAGGAATGTACCACAGTGAGGTGCGTCGCAGGTCTCAAGGAATGTGCAACCTCAACTGTAGTATATTTCTTGTATGGGAACAGAAAGGTCATGACGGAAAAGTTGACAAAAATTGATAATAAAGGTCCAAAAGGGGATTGACATTTATATCGGTATATAGCGCAAATGTTCTTCTCAATTATATTAATATGTGCACAGGTGTGTGATACCGCGCCTCACCCTCATGCAGGGAGGTATCAAGGAAATAAATCAAAATTATCAAAAACATAATATATTAGATAATGAATAAATAATAATAATTATATAAGAAAGATAAATAATATATAATAATTATAAAAAATAAAATAATCAATAATAATTAATACTATAATAAGAATAATCAGATAAAAAGATATATAGTTGAACTATAATATTAAAATAATGAATAGTATAATATGCATAATAATAATATGATAAATAATGAAAATAACACTAAAAAAATGAAAAATATGTCACATAATAAATATAAAAAAATATATGAATAATTAAATATAGCAATGACCCGAATTCGTTTCTCTATCCCTTGAAATAATGCCCTGATATAATCTTTGGTTTATCAAAAAAATTATCGTTGTCTATCAATCAAGTAGAGAGCTGCGTATTTTATTATTACATTTCATCCACCACACATTGCATAGTACTTTCTTCAATCATTCGAGGGAAAAATACTTTTCTACCGTAGTAAAATAGCAGCAAGAGTATTTCTGGTTCTTTACTACTCCCACTCTTGTACTAGGAACCATTAGCACATATTAAGTAAGAATATGGAATGATGATGCTTCTATCTAGAGACACTCAGTACCACTCACCACCAGGTTATATTTGCAATTTTAGATAAACTCCACTGTTTGTCAGTTAATTTTGTGGCTGAAGGACTGAACTACTGTCTATTCAGCAGGACTCTAATCCTCGTCATACATCTCCATCTAAACGTTCACAGAAAATGTCTTTCCGGATACCTCTCGTAAAAGTCCTTAGCTTCAAGATGTACAATCTATATATTATCTTATTTTTCGTCAAATAATCTATCTAGAAGAACGACTATTATGATCGAGGTAATACAGAGAGTGCTGAATTATCCCTCAGTGGTTCTCAAATACTTTGTTCTTTGTAGCATGCACAGCTCGTGGACCTATTATTGCTCTTTGAGTGAGCTCCACTAAAAGCTAACAAACTCTTCTACTGCCAGATAAAGATATAGGGATATTCATTGCGAGTCAATGTCTGAAGAAGCATGAGAAAACACTCCAACAATCTAAAAACATAGCAACTCGATCCCTAGTCGTTTTAGATACTCAGTTCTTTCTAAAGTTTTCGAGAAATCGCTGGTCAAAAACATAAGGTTTTAGAAACAGTATTTTCAAATTTTAAAACTCTATATATACTGATTAGAAGTTTTGCAGCTCCATTATTAATAGTTTTCACGAGATTCGGGTCGCAAGACTATCTTTAATTCCTTTTTTCTTTCCGGATTCTTTTTAGATTGTAAGTCAAGATTCTCTTCCGTACATATATTACGAGGAGGAGTCTGTTTCTGTGGTTCGCTAGACATATCGAAGACTTTCGAATAATCTCTAGCAAAAGCTTTAATACACTCTAAATATCATTATACGCGCCCACCTTTTTGGTATTTATCTTCTTCTTCACTTTCGTTCCAGGTCGTATAAATAAGTAATGCTATCTCATGATATTATTATCTCACCATTTATTCTTTAAATCGCGACATAGAGTTTGATAATGAATTCGAGAACAAACTCTGTATTATTTAATATTTTGCGCATCAGAATCTATCGTTACTACTGTGTCTTCTCTCCACTCTAGGCTGATAACTCTATTACTCATCATCACTCTTTTAATTTGAAAGCCCGCCTACCACCAGCCAGCAAATAAATAATAGAAAGATATGAGATAGCTTTGAAACAACAAACTTGTGATCTATCTGATACCTATAGTTGTGTTATAGTTGTGTTATAAGAAAAACTATGGCTAATTTCAAAGCCTCACAAAGCTTCATCTATCTACCTGACATATATTTCAACACAAATATCCTTCTCCTAAATGAATATTCTTGATATTTTCGTTTCTCGTGATCTTTATTAAGAAGGCTCACATTATGTCCTTTCTAACAAGTTTTCCAAAAACTGGGTGCTCTCGAGGCCGCTTTCAGAAACTCGTCTACACCATCATCAAGTTGCTAACCTCTAAAAAGGCGTTGTTGCGCTCCTCTTAAAAGTATGAATCACATATCTGGATTGATTCTAATAATGTGATATAGAGATGAAAAATTGCAAACCTCTGGATTACCTCTAATTGTTAATCAGCGATCGTCGCAATCTCTATATTGAGACTCGCGTACCCTAAGACGAAAATTAATCTCAATTGTTACCCCTATTAGGCTTGAGAGTAATACATGACTAATATAATATTATATAGTTATATTATCATATATCACTCAATATTAGAACTTAATTAATATTATTAGTATATACTATAAGGGAGAGTAGTTATTTACTCCTACTCTATATATATTATATGATCTATGATACTAAATAATTAGGAGTACACTTCTTTATATATAATATATATATAATAGTATAATGAGAGCTATAATATAATATATATACATATATATATACTTAGACAACATATATGTACATAACACTTTTTAAGGATAATATACTTAGATATATATTTATGGAGCTGTTATTAAATATATTTTATATATATAATTATATAATAATTATATGATATTCAGATAAACACAGGGTGAGTTGTCTAAGAGGAATAGTAAAAGAGAGAAGTATGAGGTAAGTATGGAGTAATCCGAATGTAACTATATGTTCTATTTAATCAGCTGTACTACTTTTGAATGTGTTGAGTGAGACATTCAGGTCGTTTTGAGTTAATAGAGGGAAACGTTAATGTTTACTATCATAATATAACCGAGTTAATTTAAAGCCTTTACCCAAAAATATGTATGTTCATTACGCTATTATCGGTTTACGACTTATAAAGCGTACTAAACATTAAAGAATTATATCGCAACGTCTGTAACGACGCCAGTTGTACCTGGCTGCATGTTGTTACGAGTACAAAGTAGTTCTGAACAATTGCCGCTTCTGTCTCATAACGCACGAGGAATAGCACGTACAGATAATAGTGTGGAGCGTTTATTGCGATACGGCATGCTTTGCTTCGCTTATGTATGTGAAATCGTAGACGGTTTCCTCGCGTCGTGTGCTGATTCAAGAGTGTTTACCTGTGCTATAAGTAGTTTCGTGAGAGACTAGGGGGATGTATCCTTCTGCGCAGAAAACATATTATTCTTCTGAGACGATAGCGATGAGAACAAAAGTGGAATGACGTTATATATACATTCTTCAGTGGTAGAACACATAGCGCGAGACAGACGCAAGTACAAGCGGAGGATTATTCACAGGATCGGTATTTGCCACACAAAACCGAGTTGGGAGAAACATTGAGCGTCACGCATGGATTGCTTATGAGCATGCTACACGCGTGAACACCGGTGAAGCCAGGACATTACTTTATATGTATGAGAGTTTTGTGTTATATGGTCACACGATCATGCTAGAGCGACTGCGATTAATTCAACTATATCATATCGAACTATGAGAGAGAGGAGCTCGTACGGTGAGTCGAACTAACATCTCGCACTATAAATCGTCACTATGAGGTGGTCCAGAGGAAAATGCACGTATTCATTGACTCGAGCAGTCAATCGAGTTTTGAAGTGTTTTATTGTGGGTCGAAGTCCATCCGAAAATGTGTTCGATTGGGCCTGTTGTTAATTGCCGCAGCCGCTTAACAGGGTACCGATTGTAAAATGCAACGTTAACTTGTCAAACGTTGTTGTATTAATTTCCAATGTCACTGAGGGCCAATGAGATGCCAGGAATGACGTATGTTCTTTCAGTTGAGTCATGCAACGACCGGAGCGCCCAGCACATGCTATATAACCGTCAGGCAACATAGTATCTCCCATAAAAAACAAAATTCACCAGGAATCGAGGGGATAGGAACCGCAGTTTGTTACCCGTGACAGCATGAGGGCCCCAAGATAGGACCTTAAAGTATTAGATTATGTGCTCTCTGGGGATGGAAAGAAAACAGGAGGTTTATAAGACTACAGCGCTAAAAAACAGCAAGAGAAGGAATTGTTGTCTGCATATGAATATGTTGTGGGCGCACTATATAAAACACAGATCGACAGTAAAATTCCAGTTAACTGCTACGCAGCATACAATTGGCAGGTAAGAGATTTGGAAAGAAATTATTGGATGCCACAGGGGGTGGAGAGTATTAATATACGCTGTATGCTATATGTAATAATCCTCAAGAAAAGCAAACACCTGAATCTCATGCACAGATACTCAGATACACACTGAAATCAATAGCCTGTATTTTTTTCATTAACAGCCCTTCTCAGTGAATTTAGTGATATCGGTCTAAATATTTCGAGAACAAGAGGTGTCAAGCACACCCTTTGAGTAGATTTGACATATGTCATTAATTCCATTTTATAACACACATAGAGCCACTAATCTTACTAACCGTCCTATAAGCATTACTTATACTATCCCTCAACGACAATTCTATACAACTAAATAAATAGGTAATATATATAAGTACTTATAATAGTAACTAGTATTATATATATAATATAGTAATATATATATATATATAGATATTATATATATTATACTATCCATATAATTTATCTATATTCTTTTACTAATTATAGAGCAGAGTGGCGTATATCCCAGGGGGGGGCCAGGGGCCATGCCCCCCCCCGAAATTTTTTAGAGCAATAAACATTTTTAAAGGTTTTCTCATAAAATGTTGTACCGTTTATAAACAATTAAAGTCCAGAGGTTAAATTGAATAGTAAACTATTATAATCAATATATAAGATATTAATTAGGAACGTTGTAAGAAAAATTATACAGATAATACTTAATATATATGAAGATCTCACAATAATAATAATATAGTATCTAATATAATATATTATATCTATATATCTCAATCAAGAAACGATTTCCATATGTCTGGGCCCCTTAATGATCGCGACTAAAAAAAATGCCTGGATACGCCACTAATATATATATAGTAAATACTAGAATATAATAATAAATATATTGTGTACTCAAATGGATATATATTATATTAATAATATATCACAAAATATATATATATACTAGTATATGAAAAAGTTAAAAGCAAATACTATATAGAGGAGATGTATTTGATATATCTATATATATTGTTTAATTATATATATATATACTATCATATACTAAAATTTACACTTAAAATAAAAAATAATATAAATATATTTAATTATAATTATGTATATTATATATACTCTATATATACTCATATTTATATACATAAAAAGGTATAATATACCAATAAAAAGATATATATATATATAAATTATTAATATTTAAAAGGAAAATCTAAACTATTATATATATACTATATTCACAATATAAATAAAATAACAAAGGTGAATTTATAATATATATATATAATATTATTATAAGTAAGTAATACAATATAATATATAATATATATATATTATAATTAAATTTATTATCAAGGTATTAAATAATATCAAAAGTTATTAGGGAATACGCACTGATATCCTTTGGTAAGTAATATTGTATTGTAATAAACACTGCGGCGACAAATTTTAATGCTCACCCGTAAATATAAGTATATGGTATAAATACTCTCTGCGCGTTTTTGGAATGCAGAGCTAAGGTTTGATTTTATTTAGGTATCATAACCATAACTTACGGAGTGGTTATACCAAATAAATATGTAACTAGCCGTCTGGTTGTTACTGGAATAAATGGCAATAAGTAGGAAGACAATAAACGCAATAAACGGAATTCCCGATAAGTACGTTCATCAGGAATCATACTCACGATGGCAAGACTACCTAACTCACAACTACGCGAATACACAACACTTATGTTTGTACAATTGTGAAAGACTTATAAGACGATTCTTCAGCAATGGTGAAAGTACGCATGGCGTCTCAAGAAGCGCAAGGTTCGCAATAAGGCAGTCTTATCATACTGTCGGAAGCAGCGACTATTCAAGAGACAAGTGGTAGCAATCTATGGCAACTGCTGGCATGGAAAACCAATCGACGAGTCAGGTTCGAATCCTTCGTCAGTAGGAGACTGGCAGCAACCGTAAACGACATGGTCAGGTCGCTCTCGAGGATGATCGTCGAGAGCAGATAGGAAAATTCCCTCCGATCTTGCGGCAGTGAGCTATAGTGATCAGATTAGGTCAAACACAGACGACTACAGGTAATCTGAGAAGATATATGAAATAGGACCGAGTGAGAATTCAGTTCGGCATGTGCCCATTTTCCAGAGAGTACAAGTGTGTCGTATCAGGTCGGGCCCTTCACTGCAATTCAAGGACTCAGGGGTTAGAGTGCGTAGATAGAATCAGCATCGAAATGATCATTGTAGTCTTAGAGATGTCCACTACATGGACCAGATGGACGTCGGAGAATTTGAAGGACCGTGACTGTGTTGGAGTACTTAAAATGGCTTGCCTTGCCATATGTCCGTCGCACATGAGGATACTAATTCATTGTCGTGAGCATGGACTTTTCATGCGACTGGTGTGAGCGAGGTATTTGTTGTTGAGGTTAGCTCGCACGTCGTTATTGCTGTAATGTCATGCAAAATAAAGGTAGGGAGCAAATTGCCAAAATACGTTGAGTAGGAAACGAAGCTCGTAAAAGGTAAAAAGGTATGCGGAAACAATTCCCAGTGTATAAGACGTTGCTGATTCGCGTCATAGACATTGACGTCCATTTTTGTTGCTAGATGACATACTCGGCATAACAGTGCACACAGCACACCTTCGTCCAATCGGTTAACCGTAAAACAGGTAGGGATCAGACTTCTACCCATTTCTGAGAGGAGCCTGGACATGAATCATTAGACGGCAGAGTTCAAAGATGAGTTGTGGAGAATATTGAGTTGTGGGTTGGTTATGACAGTGTTCGAGACTCCGGAGTCTGAACGTTGCCCGTTCAACACTGTACACAAGAATAAGAGTGAGGGCTATGCCAGAACGACTTTGAGAAACAGCATCAACAACATTAACAGAGGAGGGAAATGACATGAACTTTAGAATAGTATGATATTCATCAATGCCAGATAGGATTGGATTAGAGAAAGGAAGATGCCAAGAGGGGGGCATCAAAACATTCCATTATTAAGATACACCAAAATTGTATGAATATATCCGAATTAATAGAACTGGATAAAGTTGTTATATATGCTGCATTTCCATTGTATGTTGTAATGTGTGAGATAGTATGTGTATGTTGAATATCGGTATTAAATGGAAATATATAACATCCAAATGATATCATAGTTTTTGTTTCGTTTTCATTTATTTAATGGACCCTATAAGCCCATATCATATCAGAGAGTACGTATTTACACGGTTTTATCCCAATTATTAACCCTAGTGGTCAACCAAATAAACAAAACGGATGGAACCTCTTCCCAATTACCAATATGAAAGAGGTTAAATATATAAATGTGAGAGGGTGGATGAATAGTGGCGATTCATAAAGTTGGCCGAGCGTAGGTAAAGACGTAATAGTATATATACATGAAGCCTAGGGTATATCACTATAGGGATAGTAATATATTATTGAGTAATATATATATAATATATTTTTTTTAGTATGATAATAGAGGAAAACTCACTAGGAAGCTATAGAGCGCTGAATTATTATAATTTATATATTTGTTAAGTTTAATAGGTAATATAGTTATAACCTGTAAAAAAAATTAGAATCACAAATAATATAATATATATCTAAAAAGTAATATATATATATAAAATAAAAAGTGGGTTTATAGGAATATAAGATACTATAGAGTAGTATTTATATTAATAATGTAATATGGTATATGGGTGATATATATATACCAGGTAGCCTGAGTAGATTTTAAGTATATCTTAGTTATTAAAATACTCATTATTATATTAACACTTATATACTAGACTCCGTATAGTACTAGAGAGAGAATAAATAAGGACTACGTCTCACACATTCCTTGAATCCATAGGTATTTCATACACTCGCAAGTGTATTCTACGAGGCTACTATCATTTGGCGGAGCGCCTCTTATAGACGTTATATAGTATATGTGGCGTCCAGGCCCTGGGCTAGAACCCTCTACTTGAGACCACTCGTCTAAGGAATTGAGGGCTTTGATCGATTCTTTCTTTAACATTTCTTATCTCATATACTAAGTCTCTCTTCAATCTTGGTTTAGTCCGTACAAAATGCATAGTATTACACTTCCTGCCTATTCTGTATCTGGTTTAAATATGACTATTGAGTCTATTTTGGTATTTTTTTTAATTTTCACAGTGCAAATGTGAGCAATTCGTATCATTGAGGCGAGTTCCTACGATTCGAGTGAAAATTAACAAACTACCTGACTTATATTGATGCTACCCAGACTTAATGCTATGCAAATCTTACAGTGGGGCTCGATAATATCTCTCAGAGGTAAATGTCTGGAGAAAGCAGTATTTATTCTACATATTTATTAATTCATATTTTTAATTACTAATATATTTCCTTTAGAGCATTTTTAATTACTTCTTGAGCTGAAAAAAGCAAAGCTAATACCACCGCAGCCACCATATCCGCAATAATTCTGCTAAGCATTTATCCAGTTCGTCTATTTTCGACCAGAGAACTAAAGAAATAAAAACGAATCTACTTAAAAGAGGTAGGCCTTTTAAACCCTCGAAAAAGATGTGGTCTTAAACATTATGGTTTTATATATCCCAAACAATCCTGAGAGAGTACCAAATGTCACTTAGAGAGTGTTATACTAGCTACTATACATTTATTAATATCTTTATCATAAATTATAATCGATAATTAATAAATTTAATATATTTATATCACTTTATATTCTTAAGAGTTATTAAGCCAGAGTATTAATTATTAATATATTATATATATTATATATATATATATATTATATATTATATATATATTAATATATATATTTATTAATATAGTATATCAAGTATATATTATAATATATTATATTAATATATATATATATATATTAAAATATAATGAGATTAAATATATATAATATTATATATATTAAATATATATATATATAAATATATGATTTAATATATTAATATTATTATGATATAATTAATAATAATATATTATTGAATAAATGACTACTAATTAATTAATAATATGATATATTATAAAGTATATATTATAATATTATATATAATATATATATATAATAGCTTAATATATATATATTATATCGGATACTAGTAATATCTAGTTACAATTTGTCTTATATTTAGGTATACTTATATACACTAAATAATTAATTATATTATATATATATTAGTAATAATATATATATATATATATATTATTATTTCTATGGTGAGTTCATGGATAATGAGTATAGCTCAGGCTCATAAAAAAAACTTTTATTTATATATAAATATTATGTATATTACATTAAGTAATGTTCTTATATATATATATAATATATAGTGATAGAGTCATACCCTTAACATGATAAAATATTCATAGTAAAATATATTAGTTATTTATTTTTATTTTTGTATTTATAAAACCTGTTCTAGGGGCGAAATATATATATAATATATATTATGTATAATATTATATAATATATTTATAAAATGAGGGGTAACTAATTTATATATATATATGTAACATACTATATAATATACTATATACTATACTATAGTAATATAGGGGGAGCGAGCCGACGGGGAACACAGGGGGGAGCGTTTTTCCATACCCATGGGGTATATATAAGTAGGGGGCCGATAGTAAGGAAACTACTGATATTACCCGCTCGACTTACTTCTTTGATTTTGAAGACAGAGATGTTTCCTTGGTAAACAATCCTTTAAGTAGAACAAAATCATGTAGACAGATAAACTAAACAATAAATAAAATACTGATATAACAAAAAATAGCACCTTTGTGCGGTTCATTCTCTTGTTGGGGAGCCTGAAAAGGTAGAAATGGATAGCGGAATTGTGAGGATCCTGCGTTTTTCTCATGTAATAATTTTTTCTATTTGATTAATTTTGATTTTAGGTAAGATAGATATGTAATTGAAGAGTCTTATTGTAGATATGCATCCTGATTCAAATGCTCTTGCGACATCTTACAAGAGAGAGTTAAGGAAGGTGAGGGAAAAGAGTAAAGTAAACCTAACACTATTATTAATAATACACATAATAATAAAATTCCCTGTCTGAGAGGTTTAAGACAGTCCGCAGATATTGGGGAGAAGGGACTATTGCGCTACACGACAGAAGTCTGATATTCCGCGAGTTGAAAGACCAAATACTTTGCCCTCTCGCTCCAAATCCGAATTCCAAGAACTTCTGACAAAGCTAATTCCCATACTTATTTCTTCGATTTTTTGTCATATTTTATCTCTCATACCTTTTAATTTTTTTTAAATTGACTTTAAACTTGCACAGGTTTCGCAGCAAATTTGGCTGGCAAGTTTGGTCCACTGTCAATTACACGTTGATATGAACTTGTCAGCAGTTTGCAGGCTAGTCAAGGCAATTTTGCAATAAATTCCCTGTTTGAAGTAACAATACTATGCTGATAGTGTTGTATAACCACATTATATAGTTAAAGCTAGTATGAGATTTAATGTCAATAAACAGAGAATAAACTAATAAACACTTGATCATTGTTTCATTTTAATATATATATAAACTCCTATTTTATTAAAATGATTAGTAAATCGAAGAATCTAATTAATAATAAACTAGTCAAATACAATGTATTCATTAGACAAACATTAAAAAATATCGTCCAAGTAATATATCTTATATATGTTGTGTCGTCATTTGAATTGATGCGACTCGATACTTCACTCTTTCCAAATCTTCATTATGATTAAGTAATTCAATACAGAGAGCTGTATTGCGTTCTGTCTTTAAAAGAACAAGATGTTGATAGTACAAGTAAAATGACTACTTCCGGTATTTGCTATTTAGTTGAGAATATTTAAATATAAATGATATTATAAATATATGTCTTAATGAATATATTCTAAACAACTAGAGTGTTATTCACATAACAGCTGAACTTTGTCTGACATTCCCATACTACAAACTCCCTTAAAACGTTGTACTTTTTTACATACAGTGAGCAATTAAGAAATACTTACGATAAGTTTATCTCACAAACACATAGTAATGATATATTTTGTTGAATTTGTTTTTCTCATTAATACTTCTTTGCTGGCTCTTGCGACTTAGCTTATGTTTGTATGATAGTTATTGGAGAAAAAAAACTGAAATTATGTGTTCTTTTTATATACTCGTATCTATTTTTAATAGTTCAATTACTAGAGCTACACTTTGCTGTATTTTATTTACTATTTGATCACACAACTAGCGAACTTTTTACTATAAGATTGGCCAGAACTCTTCAAACAGAATAGGTTTTGTAATTTGAATATCAAGGGTCCATTCTTCATCACAACCGTAGATCTTCACTTATTTTGTAGATCATATGCTATCTTCCATTGTTACTTGGGCTTATGGCAAATTTATTTTTGTATAGTATATATTGGCACTATTTTACTACGTATAGAATTTAAATGCTAGGATCAGCGTTTATACACTTAATCTCTCGATACATTCCTAGTCGCGGAAGCGAGTGATGTGCTTTTGTTCTGTTTTGTTAAGTTTTTTGTGAGAGCAGAACGAACCACAAAGCGAATAGAGTTTCAATCTCGACGTCTCATTACTACTCACCAGGCAGAATACAAATATAAACTTCCCTTCAATGCTATAGGAGCCCAAGGCAATGAACGCAACCTGCGTCGAGGATCCGTGATACTCTCCCTTCGGAACAAATAATAGTAATAAAACCTTTAACTGTATCCACCTTCTTTTTTTCTTCTTTTGATATATATATAATTATAATATATATCTATATATATACTATATATATAGGTATATATAGTATATATATATATATATATATATATATATATATATATATATATATATATATATATATTAATATTTATATAATATATATATATATATATATATATATACTATATATACGTGGTCAGTTCTTTTGTCTAAAAAATTTGGGAATTTCCTTAGCATCAAGAGAGCGCTTCCCAATATGGGGTATCGCGTACCCCTGGGGGTAATTTGGCAGATCCGTTGGGGGTACGTTAAAATTATATATATATATTATATATCATTATATATATATATATATATATATTATAATATAATATATATATATAATATATATATATATATATATAAATAGCTTTTCGCATTATCTGCTTCCGATTAGGCTTAAGTAAGTTTTTTTTATGGTAATCTGAAATTATTTCAGAGGGCGCATGGGTACAGAAGCAATGTTTTTCTTTTTTTTTAAACAATCCAGTGGCAATAAATTATTCATATAAAAATAAATTTTGGTTAAGTAAGAGGCGGCTGTCGGTCCCAGTACGGTTATGTTAAGTACGTTAGTTTATATAGATTTAAACTTTTTTTTGTGTTTTAAATATATTTTTAAACAAGTGTGAAGAACTCGCTATATATAATAATCTGTGCTTATAACTATGACTCTACACAGTTTTTATTTGATTTCAAAAGTAATTTTGTGTTATCTGAGAGGCACTTAGCAATTCTGCAGGAGGGAGAAGTAGGAAGAAAAGTTTTATAAGGGGTGATGAGAAACAACAAAAAAAATCGACCCCCCCTCCACCGCCCTTGGGGTGGAGGCAGGGCAGAACTAAAGGGGCGCATCAAAAACGAGAGAAATGGCAAACACAATATGACAACCATATGTAACGCCATAGACTATATAATTTTTCCAAATTAGCACCAGTAATACTCAACTATATAATCTTTATAGTACTTTTGCATGACGATAGTCATATTTCTATTTATATACTATAGAACAAACATATATAAAACAGTACAGTAACACATCAAGTAACACTATACTAACACTACATAATAATATACACACATACACACATTCTTGACTATAATATATATATATATATAACACAGGTCATCACATGAGAAACACCAAGATACACATACTAGATATATCCAGATACTAATATAATATTTATATGATATATTTAGGAGGTTATCGTGGTTCAATTCTGGCCGATTTGGTCGGAATTTCTCAGTGGGGTAACCGTAATCTTGTGAAGTTTAAACTCTTTTGAAAACTCAACTTCTTCAATAATCTCCCTCTCTAAAATACCTCCCAACTTTCTATTTCCCTTTGACGGCTCTAATGTCTACCTCGTAAACAACATAAACATTCTGGCTAAACATGAAACTGATTTTTTGTTGATATTGCCTGTGTGCACGTACCTACATTTGAGAGTATCCGTGCCCTTGCTAAAATTGGGGCCCACTCTAAAAAAGCGCTTATTTATCTGGTTCAGATGCGTGAATTTTTTTCTTCTGCTTCAATAGATGCGTCTGGCAGTTTAGTATAAAATGGTCTTTTACGCCCTGTATGGAATATCTGGTTCCACATTTGGGTGGTTCCGGTTCCACCCTCCTTTGTATAGAGTTGAAGCTAAGGCTACGGGCGAAGAGGCTTATAAACTGTCCCAATACTTTCTGACCCCTTGACCTCTTTCTCTGCGTCGTGACGTAGGCCGCCCTAATCTCTTTTCTATACGGATTACAACGGCAGGTGCTCGAGTTATTTGACCTCTCGCATTCCGCCACCACTGCGTCGCCTCGTAATACAAGAGGTGCCTTGTTCTTCACATGAATATTGCGTGAATATTGGAGACTCAAGGATCATCGTTGTGGGTCCATCCTTCTTTCCAGCCACATTGTTTTGTGGAACTCCTTGCCTTCTTTTATTTCCCGCTATATTCAATCTTCCTCTATTTAACTCCCGCGTCTGTGCGCCCACTGAGGGAATTGCGTTAGGTAAGGGACCAAGCGTGGGTTTACTTTCCATTTATTTTTAAAGTTTTTTTTATGTAATTTATTTTTTAATTTATTTATTTTTTTTGGCACCCTCCGTTTGAAAAGGGCATTGCCGTGAGTGGTGGTATCATTAAAATATAAAAGTACAGCAAGAAGCGAAAAAAGTATGAGTAGACTATTTAGTATATTATAGTATATATGGTAATATATATACTAAGACATATATATATATACTATTTATATATATTAACTATCAATATAAATTACTAATATTATTATACATATAGTAAAAATAATATAATTAATATACTATATATAAGTATTAATAAATCATTGAAATGTGTTATTTTGGCTAAAAGTATTATTTAATTAAAAATTACTCATAATTTTAATGTAATAAAATTATGAATCAAACTATAATCTATATTATATATACGCACACTTATATCCAAAGTATTCTAATACACTATATATAATTACTATATATATATACCTATCTACTCTAATTAATTACATACTTAAGGTTGAATATCATTAATTGTAATTATAACTCCATATAGAATATCATAAGTCATAGTAATTATCATAATAGTGATATTATATAAAAAGCTTTATAATTATAATAATAACACTTATAATTATAATTGAAAAACATTAAACATATATATATATATAAAAATTGTATATTTTTTATAATAAAATAAGAAATCTTAAACTATTATTAAAGGAGATTTGCCTATAGAATCAGTATGTAAATAGATTTGCTTCTCATTTTTTATTATTTTCTTTAAGCTCTCACACCAATTTTGGTTTTTGAAAGATTACGAATGAGCGAAATTACCACGTTATCTTTGGCTAGGCGAATATTAAGCACAACATCAAATACAACTTTAAATGTTTTACCTAATACTACTACTCACTAACTTCTTACACTACTACTACTACAACTCTACTACTACTACTGACTACTCCTACTACTACTACTACTACTCTACTACTTTAATATATTGATATATATATAATATAATATATATATATACATATATATATATATACCTAACTATACATATTTATCCTCATAGCTATCTTACTTCAATAAACACATTGTTTTTCAAAAGTATCTTACTATATTTTATTTGGAATAAAATATTTATAATATATATAATATATAATTTATATATATATATATTTATATATATATTACTATAGATGATTATATGATAGCAGGTATATCTGCAATATTAGACTATACGTCTATTTTATAGATATATATAGTCATTATTTTATAATCTATGACCTTAGGATATATATATTAATAATTATGATTATCTCTCACAATAGTGCAATTGGAGTAATATTAGAATGTTTTACATATATATATATAATGTTAAGTTTTATTTTTCTTATACTGGACACACAAATAGAGAAATTGTATTTATATTAAATCAGCAAATATTATTTATATCTTTATTGAGTAACTATATAAGACTAAGTGACATTCAAAACTAAGAGAAATTGCGATTTTATTATTACAAATATTTTTTAAACGTATATCAGAAGTAAGCACCTATATATTTGAGAGCACTATATATCCTCTAGGATATTATATTTGAATACCTTATAGTATATATATATATATATATATATATATATATATATATATATCATGCACAGCAAGTTGGAGTGGTCTGTAAATTTTTTTTCCTGATTTAATTTGTTCGTGAAAAGGCAAATTAATTATTTATCAGGTTTTCATTTTAAACAAACGTATTGGTAAAACAAATGAAAAGCGATATTTGTTTTCATATTTTTCGAGGCTCAAAATAACTTTTCTTTTCTTCTATCAGTGATTTTATATTGCTATTTATCTTAAATTGATCTTAATTTGTACATTATTTCAAAGCTGCTTCGAAATCTGTGAAATATTTCTTGAGGAAATATATATATTTTGTTTACTTTAAATTTCATTATTATTACTGAAAATAAATTTTATATATTTTCAAATTTTCTTAAATTTTCAGCAAGATTTTCATAGGTTACATTTTACTTATTTCACAATAAAATTAGAGAAAATAAATATTTGGCAAAGCAAAATGTTAATAAATGCTATGAAGGATCCATGATATAATCAATTACTCAGTAGGTTTTTATCATGAAGAAAAGAGACTTATTCAGATTCTCTTCCTTTCCTCGTTAATTAAAATGATGCAGGATTTATATAAGATTTTTTTCCCGAACCACATTTCCACACATGACAGTAAAAAGAGGTGTGCCTATAAAAGTAATTTAGTTTAGCTTGTAGATGAAGGGTATATCATAGCAGGTATACCTTAAACCCATGTTTCTCTAGCTGTAGAAGAACTTTTATCATCTTGTCTATTAACGATCTCGAGATTCACTGAGAAAACTTAGCATCGACTAAATAGCCACTACATATATCCCCTTTTACGAGTATGATATAAACTTTTAATGTGAATCAATTTTACACTTAAAAGAGAAAATTAATTCTTAAACCTAAGAACAGCAACAATGTCTTTGTAGGAAAGAAGTTCTAATAAGAAGAATCTCTTTTGTATCTAATCCCCATTATTGAAACAGCTTCCTTTACCTTTTTGCTTGTTTCAAAACATTTAGGATAATTAGACAGTCTTGACTTTAATATTTTTACACTAGCCCAGAATTCTGCTTGTATGAACAGCCTATGATATAATATGGAAGTAATATGTACAGTAAATATTTTCTCAGTCAGGTACGTCGAAAAATATGCTCAATTATGTAAGGAAATTCGTATCAAAACAAGACAATTTAAAATCTATATATTTGCATAATTTTAATAAGCAAAATTTTATTTTAACTTCGATACATTAACAAAACTAACGTGAAAGTCATCGAGGTAAAAAGGGCATTTTACTTACTAAAATAATGCATTTATGCAGGCTTTGTATTCTCTCCTTTTGAACGAATTTCTTAACGTAAATATTATCTTTTTGTGTTTCCCGATTCCTAGCCCAAAACGGTCCTATACGTGGTCAAATCTTTTGTTTAAAAACTTTGGCAGTTTCCCCAGCATCTAGAGCAGGGCTTCCCAACTTGGGGTACGCGTACCCCTGGGTACTTGGCAGACCGGTTGTGGCCTGTGTGTACGTGAAAATAATATTGGTAATGAAGGTAAACACCAAAAACGGAAGGAAAAGCTATTATAAAAAAAATTAAATAAATTGTAAAATGTAAAATCAAAAATAAAAGCGTATAAATATCATTAATTTGTGTCTTTTGATAATTTAACTAACCCTAAGAACATTACTACTAGCAAAAAAAGCTTTTTAGATTGAAGGGAAGGGTGAAAGGGGAGAGTTATGAGTAAAGAGGGTATTAATACACGAAAAGTCCAATCAAGGGGTACGAGAGAGGAAAAAGGTTGGGAAGCGTTGATCTAGATTCTAGAGTAACTAAACAGTAGGTAACGGTTAGACTCTAATTCAAAGTGTGAGCAATCTAGAGTTACATTTAAAAGTACATTTTACAGTAAATATTTTGTTCGACTGGAACATGAATTATGTCAACTTCAATTAACTTTAATAAGAAGTGGTTCCAACAATATGTGTTGATTGATCATCTTGATCGTCTGTGACACAAATAAATACATGAACGGCGTTAAGTTGTAAAGTTAAATTAACATGTTTAATAAATCGTAGAGGTTTCTTTATCTATAACGTTTATCAAAGTTGAATGGATATTCAAAAAAACAATTATAAAACAATGTAGCGACAAAAAAAAGTGCATTAAAGTAACTGCGTGTTCTATCAAGCCAATAACTATAATATAAGCAATAACAGACCAGCCATTTTTTTAATTGATTGGAAAAAAAAATGAGCAATTATCTAAATCGCCGGATGATTCTCACCCCTTTTTTATTCAATTTTTACATTTTAACTTTATTGTTTATGGATAAATACTCTTTCATTTATTTGCCCAATTTTCGCAAAAAAAAAATTAAAAAATAAATTTTTATCGTAAAACAATTAGTTCCAATTGGTAAAAAAAGATTCAATCGTTTTCTATAATGTTTTAACCCTCGTGCTAAAGCACCCCCAAAAAAAAACAGCGCCGAAGTATAGAAGCTGGGCCTCTTGAAGATATATAAATATATTATATATAATATATATTAATTAATATATAATAATATATATTATAATAATATATAATTATTATTATTAATAATATTATATATTATTTTTAAGAGCTGGGCGCGGCCTATAATCTTTGAAGTTTTTGCGCCTGCGGGCCTATGCGCCCATTCCGCAAGGGGGGAACCTAGCGGCCCCTAAAGGGCACCTTTGGCCGCATATATTAATATTTTTGTTCCCCATCAATGGCCTATTTCGCCTATGCCCGTATGCCCCTATTTGGCGCCCTGTGAGCGGGACTTTTCGCCGGGCGGTGGGTCTTGCCTCGCAAAATTATTGAAAAGTAAAAATATTTCAATCTAAACCGGATTAAAATTAAAAAAAAAAAAAAACATGGCTTTTTTCTAAAAAAATAACGTAATTAACGTTTATTATTTCTTTTGTTTAAATTAAAAACACCCGTAAAAGCTTTAATTAAACTACAACCGTTCACTTTCCCCTTTCCCAATTGTCCTTTGGTTCCAGTTTTCCCCAGGGGGAAGTTCCAGCACGAAGGCGCTGCAAGGAAAAGGAAAAATTTTTCAGGAATATTCATGTTTTATATATACTGTAGTTAAAAGGACTACTTGGAACTAATATAATATATATATATAATAAATTTAATTATATATATAAATAAATATATATTAATTATTATATAAATTACCATAAAAATAATATATATATATATAATGATTATGTAAAATTTGTAAGTTTAAAACAATTTTTTTAGAAATGGAAAACAAGTTTAGCCATGGGCTTCTAAGTTCCAAACCTCTCATGTAACAAAACAAATGATTTGTTTCCGTTCCATAGGCCGCGAAGGAAATGTGGCTTGTGCGCCCTTTTTTATTGCTTAGTTCCGCCTTTTTTAAAAAAATTGTTTTGCGCCATGGGGGCCTGTGCGCCTTACGAATTTGATTTTAATTGCCGGGGCCCATTAGGGCGCATGAGGGCGGTAACGGGGGGCCCCAGCTCTTTTAATTAATATTTTAATTATATATAATAAATATATATATATAATATATATTATTATAATATATAATATAATATAAATATATTTAATTAATAACATTATATTTTAATATATAATATATATATAATATATAATATAAATATTAAAATTATTATATAATATATATTATTATTATATCCATTATATATATTAACTAAAAATTATAATATAATAAATATATATACTTATTATTTAATATATTATATAATATATATATATAGATAATTATTTATTTTTATTATTGTATCTAAATATTTATATTTTATATTATTATATATAAATAAATAATATAAATATTATATATTTATTAATTATATAATTATTTTATATATTATATATTTATTATATATATATAATATAAATATAATATATATAATATATATATTAAATATTTGTATAATATATATATATATATATATATATATTATATAAAATCTGTTATAATATTATATAATAGTATATAATAATATATATTATAATAATATTATATATATAAATAAATATATATTAAATATATATATTATTAATATATTATATATATGATATTTATATATATAATATATATATATATATAATTTTATATATAATATATAATTAGTATATTTTAAATAATATATTATATTAATATTATAATTTTTAATATTATTATATAATTATACAGAATTATTATTAATATTATATTATATATTATATATATATATATTATTATTATAATAATAATATATATAATAATAATATATTAAATAATAAACAATTTATTATAATTTATAATTATATATATCATATTATAAATTATAATTATAAAATTTAATAATATATAATATATTATAATATATAATTATTATAAATTTTATATACCTATACATATCTAATTATTATATATATTAAAATCTATATAATTATATTTTATTACAGTATATATTATATAATAAATAATATAATATATTTTAATATATATAATAATATATTATATATATTATATATTAATATATTATATATATATATATATTATTTTATAATTATATATAATATAATATATATTATATAATATATTTTATTTTATTATATAAATTTTATATTTATATATAAAATTTATTATTTTTTATATAAAAAATGAAATTGAGGTTCCCCGGAATACAGTTGGATGTGAGAAGGATGCGAAAGTTTTTTAAAATTGGAGGTAAGAAAATTGAGTCCAACCATTTTTCAATCCTTATTCCAAAATTTTGTTTAAAAAAAAAATTAAACAAACTTTTCCCGCTTAGGTATAAAAGGTCTATTACATTTGGGGTTGTTTCCCCGTTTTTCCCATTTTATTTTCTTATATTTATTATTTTTTTTTCAAAATTATAATTTGCCCAATCCTCTTATTTTTTTAAAAGTTTTCTTTTTTTGTCTTCTAAAACGTCCTTCCTTTTTAAACCTTTTTTTCAACCCCTTAATTATAAGTTTAGAGTTGTATTGAAAAAGAGAAAAAAACTTTATATTTTGGCCGTAATTAACCTATTCTTAATTGGAATTTAACGCCAATTTCTTAAACTTATATATTAATTTAGCCTTTTTCCAAAGCCCTAAATCAGCGTAAAAATCTATTTAATAATTAACAAACAATAAACCCCAACCTATTTCCAAAAAAAAAAACCTTTTAATTTATTAAGCCAGAGTTATTCCTTAAAAAAAATGTAAATAAAAATTGATTTTAAAACCAATTTCTTCCTAGCATTATTTAATAATTGCTGCAAATTTATATATTTAAAAATATTTTATTCCCTCCAGAACAGAGTTAAGCTCTTTAACACATAAATAATTTTTAATAAATTAATTTAATAATAGATAATCGATAAAATAAGAAGCTAATAATATATTAATAAATAAAATTAATTAATAATAAAAATATACTTTAAAATTTAATAATTAATATAATAAGTTAATTAATTTAATAATTTAAATAAAATTAATAAAATAAAATTTAAATTTTAATAAATATTAATAATTTAATTAATTTAACAAAATTAATAATTTTTTGAATAAATTTTTATAATTTAATTTAAATAAAATAAAAATTAATTTAATTACCATTTTAGGGAAGGTCTAGGGTAACTTCTTAGAATAAGGGGAAAAAAAATCTTGCAATCTTTGGTAAAATTGAAAGCAAATTATAAATAATTAATAATTATTAATTATATAATTAATTAAATAAATTATAAATAATTAAATAATACGATTAACAATTTAATAAATAAAATCTAATAAAATTATACATTAATAATTTAATTTTAATGATTTATAATAAATAATTCATAATAACATAAAATATTAATTTAAAATAATTAACTAATAATAATAATAATAAAGCATAATTAACAAATAATAGATTTAATAATTAATAATAATAATAATAATAATAATAATAATAAATAATAATTATAATTAAATAATAATTAAAATAATTTATAATAATAATTAAATAAGAAGAGGGTATGAAAGAGAAGAAGACGGAAATAAAGAAATATGAACACAGGAAAGACAAAAGAAGCAGCGTAAATGCTGAAGGTAAGAAAGAAAGGGAAGATTGAAGAAAGAATAAGAGAAAGTAGGGGAAAAATGAAAGTAAAGAAAGTCCAAAAAAGAAAGTAAATAAAAGAAAGAAAAAGGAAATATAAATCTCCCCCAGCCTCACCCCCCTCAAAGAAAAGAAGAAAGAAAGAAAAGAAAATACAACTACTCATAAAGAAAAAATCAAAGAATAAATGATATTTAAGCAACTTGAAATAATATAGAAAAATTAATCAAAATTTAATTAATTTAAAATAATAATAATTTTGTTCTTAATTAATAATAAAATTAATTAATAAAATTTTCTTAATAATAATAAATAAATTTAATAATTAATTAAATTAAATAATAAATGATAGACGAAAGAAAAAAGTCAAATAAAAAAGTAATAATAATAAATTATTAATAATATAATATAATATATTACATAAAAAAAAAAAAAAAATAATAAATAATTAATGGATGTTGAATATTTTCAAGTCCTGTTTTAAACTCTTTTTATTTAGAAAAAAGAAAAACTGTTATAGCTTACAAATTATTCTCTACCGTCTTGCAAATTTATTTTTATTGCAGAGTTAGTGGTCATGTGTCTTGTGATCTCGGACAGGTCTCAACTGACCAAATATTATTAATAAACCAAAAAAGATAAGAAGGGCGCGGGAAGGGGGGGGTTTAGCGGGGAGGTTCCCCCATGGGCTTTTAACCCTTATTTTGCTTTTATTTTTCTTGAGGGGGAAATGATTGGAATGGTATTTGTGATATTTTTGTAAATTTTCAGGTTATATTATTTATTTATTATGTATATTATTATTTTATTTTTATTATTATTTTTTTTAATTTTTTTTTATTTTTATTTATTATTTATTTTTTTATTTGGAATTATTATATTATTATATTAATTATTTTTATTATTTTGAATTTTATATATTTATTTTCTTATTATTCTTATTATATTATATATATTAACTTTTAATTATGGAGTTATATTTTATTAATTTTATTATATAATATTATATTATTATTTTTATATTAGTATTTATAGTTATTTATAATTCATTTTATTTATTATTTTAAATATAATTATTAATTTATTTTATTATATTATTTTATATTATTTTTATTAATATTATTATATTTTTATATTATTTATTATATTTATTATTAATTATTTTATTGATTTTATTATTATTTCTGTAACTTTTTTTTTTTTCCAAAGAAAAAAAAATCTAAAAAGAACTTTCGATGATCTGCTAAACCCCCATTTTGAAAGTTCGTCCCTCCCACCGTTGACATTTTTCCAAGATATGGTATGGACTATTTTAAAACCACGGAACTAAAAAACTAAAATAAAAATTAAATACAAATCTGCTTTTTATTTTGTGATCTGTAATAGGTATGAATTTAAAAAAAAAAAAATCACATTTTGAAATTAATATGAAAATTAAATTGGATCCCCACAAATTTAGTTTTTTTTAATCTTTCCTTTTCCTAAATTAAAAAAAATATAAAAAGTTGACGAGCCATTTCCGTTGTATTTTTTGATTTGTTTGATACCTGTCTAAAAGTTTTTTTTTCACTGATCAATGGCACTTTTATCAAGTTCGGTACTTGTGTGGTAAAATTCTTTCTTTTTAATTTTAAAATTTCCTAAAGTTAAAAAAATTATTTTTTTTAATATAGTTGTCTGGATTTTTTGGGCATGGTTCTAAGGCTGGCATATTTGTATTTTCACTTGGCCCTTACTCTGTTTGCTTTTGCAACATACGCTAATTGAAAATGTGTATTTCGTCTTCATAATCAATATTAAGTGGGCGTTTATAAATTCCCACTTTTTATTGGGCAGAGAATTGTAGGGGACAAACGTTTGTTAAGGAACCCAACCTTGAGATGGTAGATCATAAAACACTACCAAGAAAGAAAAAATTTTGGCACTATAATAATAAACACTTTTAACAATTTGATGACTTTTCAATTTTATTTTTTTATATACTTTTTCCAAATCGAAATCTGACTAAATATTTTTAAATTTTTGATATTTCAATCATTTATTGGGCTCATTAAATTTCGGCTCCTTAATTTAGAAAAGTAAGTATAAATTTGCTAATTATTTTCCTCAATATAATTCATTAATCCCAATGTATTTTTTTTAGTGTTTGTCTTGTGGTTTTTTTGTCAAACCCGTTGTAACCAAAAATATCATCATATTGCTTTTTATGTCTTGTTGACCAAAAAACATTTCTTTCACAGCGCCAGATCCCATGTATCGCGCCAGGTGGATATCAAAAGCCATTTATAGTTGATATTTTTTAAACGCCGGAGAAAAAGTAATTAGAATTCGAAATTTCCTTTAGTAATAGATATATATATAATTAAATAATTAATATATATATTATATTTAATTATTAATATAATTATAGTAATATATAATGCTATATTATAAATATAATTATAATATATATATAATATATATAATATATAATAATATTAATAATAGCCTTTTAATACTAAAATATACTATTATAATATATATATACTAAGTATATAATATATAATATTAATAATATATTATATAATATAATAATATATTATAATATTATAATTAATTTAATATTATTATATTATAATAATAATTATTTTAAAATTATATTATTATATATATATATATTAATAATATATATATATTTATATATATATCGAAATCCCTCTACACTCACGGTCTTTTTCTTTTTCAAAATTCTTCAATGAGAAAAAATTTCGTTCGTTAATTTTTCACCTTTAAACATTTATTCATTATGTTGCATTCCCTTATTTAATTGTTAATTGTAATTTTTAACTAAATTTAAATTTCACTTCTGAAGTGGTTTGGGTTTGAAATTAAAAACTTCTGTTATTGAATAAGCATTTTTAAAGATGGGACCCAACATGTGCATTTTTCAAAAAGTATCTCACGTAAAAAAAAAAAAAAGGAAAGGTTTAGAAAATATTATTTTTTCATGAGGATATTTGTTCTCATTTCGGGAAGTATTTTGAAGTCCCAAAATGTTGGGGCCATGAGACTATATTTCCTATTATTTTATTTTTATCTAAAATAATTGTTTTTTTATATTCAAAAAGGGATTGTGTTACCAAGGTTGTATGAAGCAGTTTTTTTTCCAAAATTTTTCATACTTAAATATGAAGGGCGATTTTTTTTTCATTATTAATTATTAACATTTTTTCTGAAAATTTTTATTTATTATTATTATTTTTATTATATTATTATTTATTATTAATTTATTTTATCTTTTAATTATATTATTATTTATTATTATTATTATTATTATTATTTTATTATTATTATTATTTATTAATTATTATTAATTATATAATTATTTTTAATTTGGCATGTTAAATAATTATATTAATAATTTTATTTTACTTATATTTTGTTTTGTAGGAAAAAAAATAGGGGGAAATAAAATTTTTTTTGGGGGGAAAAAAAAAAACCGGCCCACTTTTTTTTCCTTTTTGCTTTCAATTTTCCAGTTCACGTGTTTTCTTTGGTTTTTCGCCTTCAGATCCACCAAAAAATTCCCACCAAATGTTCCCCGAAAATCTTGTTCCAAAAAGGTAAGATTAACCCCAAAATGTTTAAGGGGATATAATTATTATTTCTCCTTTGTACTACTTGTATCTTTCTTTGTATTATCTTTGGTAGTCCTTTTTGGTCATTGGGTTCCCATTCGTTCAAGAATTTCCTAAAAACGTTCCTCTACCTTATTTATATAAATTTTTTTACTGTTTTAAAAAAAAAAAAAAAAAAAAGGTTGGGTTAAGTTGAGTTACAATGAAAAAAAGGTTCCTAAACTTGTCATTATGTCGAACTTGTAAAATTTATGAAGGAGGGAAAGTGCTTGGGAAAAAAAATTCAACAATAGGAAGATTGTAAAAAAATCAGTGATAAAAATTTACAAGGCTGAAACTTAAACCCTAGAAGCATATAGTTAATATAAATGAGAGATACTATATACATAATTATTATATATATATAGATAATATTATATATAATATTATATAATTAAATATATATATATTATATATTATTATCATATAATCAAAGATATAATAAATATTTATATACATTTGCTATTATATAAATATATTATTTTATATATATATATATATAATAATATCTTTAAAGATATAATAAAATATTAAGTATAACATTTGCTTTTCTTTTAAATATTTATAATATAAATAAATATATATATAATTTTTCGATATACTTACAATTAATATATTTCCAAATATAAATTATTAATTTTAACATGTTAAACGGGGTTGAACCAAAAAAAAAAAAATATTTGGAAAACTTAAGAATCTCGGAAAATTGTTTTTTATAAAAATTTTATTTTTTATGATGGTGTAGAGCAGCCTTTCGCCAATTTTCATAAAACTTGCCTGGAAATTCTCCTGAATTGAAAAACCCCAAAAATTATTAATGGTCCTGATGGCCCGGGGCCTAATGGTGTTATTTACCATTTTTCACGAGTAAAAAAAAACCTGACCAAAAGTTCCTTTTCTTTAGGGATTACTTTGGTGTGGATATCGAAAATTTTCCATTTTGCCTGTTTCCTCTAAACAACAGACCCCCAACAGTGCTCTTGGAGTTGGGGAATTAACTTTTAAACTCTTTTCCAAAAACCCTTTAGCAACTTTTAAACCCAGTTGAGAAAGGAGAATTCCACGGGGGCTTTGAATTTAACTCGGCTGGTGATGGTATTTTCCACCCAAAAACCTTTGTAAACGAGAGAATGCCAGAAAAGAGGAAAGAAGAGTTTGTGCAACTAGGGTTGGAATTTAAAAAAAAAAAAAAACCCCGTTCTTATTTTAAAAAAAAAAAAAAAAAAAAACACCGTTTACAAAAAAAAAAAAAAAAAAAGTCCAAAAAAAAATTTTTTTTTTTTTTTTTTTTTTTTTTAATTACTTGTTTTTTCATTTATATTATTTTAAATCTCTTTAGTTTTAGTTTTTAAAATAAACAAGTTAAATTGATGGCATTTTGGAGTATTTTCAACATTTATTTAAAAGTTTTAGAAATATTACCCTTAAATTAAAAAGTTTTATTAGTCTCTTAGGCATATTAATATTGTACTTTCCACGAAAATCTGGATTTATTATATATTATTATTATATTTATATATATATAATTATATTATAATATTTTATATTATACATATATATATAAATATACTTAATAATATTATAACATATAATATATTATATCATATAATATTATAATAGTATATATAATATAATATACTATTAAATTTATTATATTAGAATAAGCGTATGTGATTTAATATATAATTCAAATATGAGATCATTATGTAAATATTAATTTCATTTAAAGAAGAATTTTTTATATTATTATATATAAAATATAATATATATATAATATTTAATTATATATAATATATATATTTGTATATATAATTATATATACTAAATATATTATTATTATATATATTAATTAATATATTTATAATATTATATATAATAATATAATATATTATATTTATATAATATATATATATATTTATAATTTAGATTATATATTATCATCAACCTTTTTTTCTCCCCAAGGGAACTGTGTTAAGAGTCCGTAAAACAAGCATTTTAAGGAAAAAAGGAAAAAAGCAGTAAGAGAATATGACAAAAGAAAAGTCCCGAAAGAAAAAGCACAACCTACCACCCCCCCCCTTTTTCCATTAATAGTTAAGGGAACTCGGTCCGCATCAGGAAAAAATTCCACCGTATTAGCGTCACGGATGCCGGGACCGGGGGACCCAAATTCCCACTTATGGTAAAAATTCGGTTTCAGTTTAAAGGGTTCATCCCGTTGACCCCCAGGTGGGCCACAAACCATTACCCCTCACAAAAACCCAGCCATTTATTCTTATGCACCGTTCTTTCTCCCTCGGCCAAACTCCACCCCAATTTTTCTTTCTTTCCTTTCCAAATTCTCGTTTACTGACTTCATCCACTTTTTTCTTCGATCTCCCTAGCCAAGGGTTCGTTTTCAAACCACCCCACTCCTCCACGTATAAATCTGCTAAAAAAATCCGACTTAATTTTCATTCATTCCTTCCACTTGAGACCCAACCCAAAATCTGTTTCAAAACAACTTTCATTTATTCATCTCAATTTACCCCTTTGCTTCCCACCAACCCCCAACCAACAAACTCTTTTAATATGGGTTCCATCCTTCATTTATCATTCTTTCTTCCACACCTAGCATTTGCCCCGTTTGAAGAAGCATTTTTATCTGAAAAACAAACATTGAAAACTTTAGATAATTACTTTCTTATTTTCCCAGACCCAATAGTCTTCCCATCTACTACAAAAATAAAAACCACAGTAACAAACATACCGGGAACATTTAAAGGGACCCTAGCGCCACTAAAAAAGAAACTTAAGTTCTTTACCATTTCACCCAAACCAATTTAATTGGCACCAGGCCAACCTTCCTGCCCCATTCACAAACTTTTCTACTAAAACTCTTGCATATTTCATCCTCCCTTTCTCATTCCAACCATATACCCTAAAATATTTAACTCAAGGACAAAACTTTGTTTCCAAAAGCTGCTCCCATTCTTAACATACTTTCCCACCAACTTGAGAACTGTCCCTTCACTCCCACAAAAACCCCCCAAAAAAACCTAACCTATTCTTTATTACGTTTTTACTTCCAAAACCCCTTCCTTTTACCCCAACCAACCCCTGCCAAAACTTCTCTACCAAATCCTCTCAACAAACTCTTTTTCAGATTCGCCCACACAAAAAACCAAATCATCCGCAATAAATAGGTAGGGAAAGTCCTTTCCACTCATCCATTCATTCTTAAACTTCCAAATTCCCTGCCCCAACCGGCCTAACTTGTTTGAATTTATTCGAGTTATTACCCCAAAAATTGGAAGGAAACAATAATTTGAACATAAAAAACAAAACAAACTCTGCCTCACCCGCTAATTTAATACTTAAAAACCAATCACTTTGGGACCCATTTTATCTTACCCACCCCACGGCGCTTTTCCACCTATCAATCATAACATACTTTTGATTCCATTCAGAAAAGCCCTATCACCAAAAACCCCACTATATATTCCCAACTTACCCAAACTTCCCATAGAACCTTCCCTATTAAACCCTAATCATTTTAAACCCTGTTTGCCAAAAAAAATCCCCATAAAAAAAAAAAACCCCCCTAAAACCAATTATAGTTCCTTCTCCTTCTTTTCATTTTTCTCATTTTTCATTTTTGCTTCAAGGTTTAAAAAGAATTTTTGATTCCACCACATCCTCTACCTACTCCAAAACGCAAACCCTTGTTCTCAACCAAGTCAATCCTTCAGTCATCGGGGGCAACACCCTTCTTTTGACCCAAAAAAAAACACAAGGCATATATCTTCCCCTTTTCGCAACTTTCAATTTAAAAAACTAAAAAATTACCCTATTAAATTTCTAAAACAGGCTTAGTTATTAGTACTACCCCTTAATAAAAAATACTATTTACTGCTTTCTCCTTCCAATCCCTCGAAAACTTACCCCGCCCATTAAACGGCTGATTACCACAAACTTCAAGAATCCAATTCAAATCACCAATTTTTCTGCCCTTCCGTCTGAAATCCATTTCACCCAGTAATTTTCAATCTATTTACCTGGCAAGATTTTTTTACCATCTTCAAAACCTTATCCCACTCTACCCCATTTCCTCCTCTTCGCTTTTATTAAATCACCCCCAAATTACCTATTCCTTTTCTTGTTTGTACCATCCCAAAAAAACCCCACAACCACAAGTATTATTTCACCCTTTCATTCATTTTTTACGCCAATTTTTTAAACAGATTTTCAAAAGTGTTCTTCCACACCCTTCACCATCCAAATTCATCAGTTTACCAAAAAAACACCCATCCCATTCATTATTCTAAGCAGGTTTCATTTTAAATATCTTAAAACCTTTTGGCGCTTCCTTCCAAGAAGAAGCTTTTTCTATTTCCCTTGCATTGTCCCCATCATCCTCTCAAAACATTTCATTTTAAACCTCTTCTTTCTCTTAGGTAATGCATTTCCTTTTTAGGCATTTTCACTTTATGTTCCAACTGAGTAGTTTCAAAGAATCTTTTTATTTGAAAGCTTTCATTCATATTTGCTTTAGTTTAACATTCTCACATTCACGCACGCTTTTTTTTAAAAAACCGCTTGCATCACCCCTTTCAATTCCAACCAACTCCACTGTTATCAGTTACTTCCTAACTTTAGCAAACACCCCAACAATAAAATTCTTTTGCACTGCTAAAACAAAAATTGCTCTTTCTTGTTTCCAGGATTTATTCAGTTCCCAAACCTTTTTTTTTTTCAAAACATTTCAAAAACTGATTTAACTTGCTCGGGTTTTTCTACATCTACTATGCATTTATGAGCTTTTGCTTAAGTGGGATGTTCTTTTAATTTTTAACCCCCACCCTCAACTAACTTATCCCATCCCTTTTCTGCTAATAAATCCCCCCCACAAAATTTAATTTTTACATAGAAAAAAAAACATTAAATGGATCCGATAAATTTTCCATTTTCTAAAACCCTTCCCACTGATTTAAACATCCAATGTAACCATTACTTTCAAACAATCTCCTTTCTTTTCCACCAAAACACCCCCCCAAGAAAATTCAAATCATTAAAACTTTTCAACCCTTTCGAATTTACCATTCCGTTCTACCACCACCAACTCTATAAAAACCTTATGGACCACTTTCCTTGTGTTTAAAAAGGGAAAAGTATTACTTACACCCACAATACCCTCTCCCTTTCCACAGGGGAAATTTCCAATCCACCCAAGTTCGAAATCTATCAGCAACATCCACCCCCCAAACAAAAAACCACTAAACATACTTTTTGATCTAATTATAATCAATAATATTATATAATATATTATATATATAATAATATATTATTAGATATATATTATATATATTAATTATATATTAATTATATAATTAAATATATATTATAATAATAATAATTATTTATATATTAACTGTATAATTTATTTAAAAAAAAATCCCTAGCTAATGATCAAAATAAATTTTTGGCCCAAAGCTACCTAAACTTTTCTCATCGCTCTAATTTAAAAAAAAAAAAAAACATTCTTAAATTATTACATTAAAAAGAGTTAATTTTTAAAAAAAAAAAAAAAAACGAAAAAAAAAACCATTTGTTTTAAAAAAAAAAAAAAACGTGTTTTTTTTAAAAAAAAAAAAAAACCCAAATTAAAAAAAAAAAGGTTTTTTTTCCCACCAAAAAAACCCCTAGGGCAACACATACATAATTTATTACTGTCAAAAACTAATGGGGACAACCATCATTTGGGTTAGATTTAATTTTAAAACTTTTCCCACCCCAAACTATTCCCAATTTTCGGGGCTTAGGAAACCAATCCCAAATGGCTTGCTAAAGATTGCTTTTGCCATTGGAAATTGGAAGTGTGGGTAGGGATTTTGGGTCCCAGGTTTGCCAGAAGATTTGCCAAAAAAAAACCTCATCTGCATGGCCATTCAAAAAACCCACGGGGAAACTGGACAAGGCCATGGGTTGAAAATTTGAAATGCCTAGCATAAAAATAGGCGTTCACCCCCAAAAACCATGGTCTGACCATAAAGAAGGGAAACCCTTATCTCCCCCAAAAATGTGTAAGTACTTCCCTGGGCAGTTTACATTTTATTTGCTAGAAATTTTAATTGGACCTGGCTGAAAATTATAAAATTTGACATTTGGGGGGCCTGTTCCCCAAAAACCTGACACCCCAACCCTTTCCTCCCATTACTTCATTTTTTCATGGCAAAAAAAAGGCAAAGTCCTTATCGTAACCTTTGGATGTTTCTCAGCCCGGGGGAAAGTTGAGAACAGTGTTTGGAAGTTTTAATTTATTCTAAAACCCCCAAAATGACGTCTTTTCCCATTGGTTTTTGCAGTCCCCAAAAATCCCTTTTATGGGAAATGGCCATTTCCACCCCTCCCTCTTTTCTTGCATTTTTTTTCTTTCATCATTTACCAAAAAAAGAAGGTTTGGTGAAACCCATCAACCCAAAAACAGTATTCAAAGGGGGCCTATTAAATTCCACCCTCAAGTTTTGTGGCTAAAAACCAGTGCAAAAGACTAGTTATTCCAAACTCAGAAAGTAATTTTTTTGGCAAGTTTTTCTTCAGCTTCCCCACCAAATTTCCTTGGGGGCAATTCGTTCGGAGTTTTTTTTCCACAAACCAATTTCGACATGTTTCCCCACGCTGGTTGTTAAATGATGAGATTTTTCCGAAGGGGGCAAAGTTTATTGCGGAATTTTTTATTTACCCCCGATACGGTTACCTCGCCTAACGCCCAAATTAACCATTTGCAACCCAAACCACAAAAACCAACTTGTGGCCCTTTTTTGATTTGAAACTCGAAAAAAGCTTACGGGCCATTTACCCTTACTTGTACTTTCAAAAAAATGGTGGGGAACTACCAAAGGAAACTTTTACAACTTTTTTCTGAACGTCATAATGTTTTTCCTACCCACCACGTACAACAACGAAAAGCGGGGGGGACTGTTTGGAATCCCACCCTCATATCGATTTGTCAGGCTGTTACCGTACGTTTCAATTTAAAAGCAATTTCTATTAAATTACTTGCAATTTGGACACCAACCTTTTTATTTTCTATAATAATTTATATTATATAAATATAATATATATATATATTATTATAAAAACTATATATTATTTTTAATACTAAATAATTAACTATATATATACTATAATATCTGCTTATTATTATAATAATTAAATATATTATTTATATTATATATAATTATGGCATAAAATTAATAATATATATATATATATAAATATTATAAAAAATTATATAATTATATATAAATAAATATTAAATTTGTTAAAATATATATGCTTTTAGATGTGTATATAAAATGTCAAATTATATTTTATATATATTATATTATATAATATATATTATATAATTATATTAAATTATTTATTATATATATATAGTTATATAATAATATTATAATAACTATAATTATTATATATACTTAATTATATATATAATATACTATATATTTTATAATATATACTTATTATATATTTAATTTAAATAATAATATTATATTATATTATATTAATATAATATAATATTATTATAATATATATTCATATATTATAATATTTATTATTATATAATAATTATATTGTATATTTATTGTATATATATAAATTTATATAATAATTAATATTATTAATATATATATACGTTAATATATAATTAATATTATATTATAATATATAAATATATGGCTACTAATATATTATAAAGAAATGAGCAATATTATATTGTTTTCTTGAAAAATATAATAAATATTTATATTATAATATAATTAATTATAAATTTATATATTATAATATTTATATAATAATAATTTAAATATTATAATAATAAATTATATTAAATCTAATACATATAATTATTATATATATTATATATATATATTTTAATAAATTATAAAATATTATATCTATATAATATATTTATATATATATAAATAATAAATAAATTATTAATAAAATTATATATTAAATAAATAAATACTATATATATATTATAATATAATAATAATTAATTAATATACTTATTATTTAATATATTATTTATAATATATTTAACACACATATTATTACTTTATATCTACATTTCATAATTATTATATATTTATTATAATTATATATTATTATAATTATATATATTAATATTTAATATATAATAATATAATTAAAAAATAAATATATATATATAATATAATATTATATAACTATTTATATTAAAAAACTGGGAAAGCAAAACCCTATAGGGGGACAGGCTTTTTCTCCCAAAACCTTAAGTTTTCTCGGGCCGGACCCCCGGAAAACCCCAAAAAACGCATTTAATTAGTACCTTCGCGACCCAAATAATTTACCCCCAAGATATTATAATAATATATATAGAATATTTATATTATATATAATTATTTATTATATATATATATATATATATTTATATATTTATTAAATATTATATATTAAATATATCTAATTACATATTAATATTATATATTAATATATATAATAATTATTATTTTAATTAATAATATAAAATTCCTTAATCATACAATTAATTGATTCGAACTGCAAATTAAGTATTATATTTTATTTATTTAAGTATTAACTTTTTATAAAATTAAAACAAACTGTTAAACATTTTGGATTTAATTAAAAACAATATTTCTATTTTTTTGTGGAACCCACCGCGAAACCCCCCAACCTTAATTATCCCCGCTCCTCCGCCCCCCCTTTGGGGGGCCGCGACCCCCCAACCGGTGAGAAAAAAACGCCCTCCAAAAATAGTTGCTGAAAATTCTTAAATTACGCTATAGAAATTATTATAGAAATTATTAAAAACTATTTTAAAAAACAAAACGAAAAAATTAGAGGGAATTTCCAAATCTGTGTTAAGAGTTTTTGTCTAACCCCCAACAAAAAGTTGATGTTGACTTGTGAGTTGTGACTGTTATGTTAAATTTGATACATTGTGAAAAACAAAATTAAATCGAAATTTATTATATTTAATAAGTAAAAAAAAATTGAAATTTCATAAATTAAAAAATTAAAAATAAAACTTAAAAAAATTATTTTTTACTAATTTATAAATAGGATTATAAAAAAAACCTTTGTTTTAATTTTAAAAATATTTTTAACCAAAAAATATGTTTTTTTTAATTTTTATTTGTTAAAACAAAAAAAATAATTGGGACCAATAAACGGGAAATAACTCAAAAAAAAAAATGCCAAAAAGAAAAAGATAAAAAAATAATAAAATCAAATTTAAACAATATTCAATTTTAAATAAAAACAAATATTTTAAAATTAAAAAAAATTTTTTGGAAATTGGTATTATTTAAATTCCCATGAAATTCTATCAGAGGGGGGACCATTTTAAAATATAAAAAAGAAAATGGTTTAATTAATAAACATAATTTAAGAAAAAGTAAAGATTTATTTTTAAATTTTCTTTATTGAAAACCTCTCTTCTTTTCTCAGTTTAAATGTTTTATATGGAAAAATATAATTTTAACAAAAGAAAAATTGGATTTTCAGGATTTCAAATTTTATTTAAAGCCTATTTATACCCATTTTTCATTAGTATAATAATTTATTTTGTGTATTTATTAATATTCCAAACATAATTTCCAGGCTGTTTTCTTTCAGGACATTTTCCCTTCCGGGGGCTTTTACAAGAGGATTTTCGGGGGCACATTTAAAGTATAAAACCATCAATTTACATTTAAAAAAAAAAAATAAAGATAATTAATTTTGTCTCTTGTCAGGTTCATCAAACTCCAAACTGGTGTTTTCTCTACTGAAAAATTAAAATTATAATTCAAAAAAATATTATATTGTTATTTGCCAAACGAAACCAAGAAAGAAAAATAATATTATTTTTGTGAATTTATTTGCGGGAAGTCAGATAAATACAATAAAAACTTAAGGTACAAAAAAATTAATTATTTGAGAGTGAGAATATTATAATTAAAAATTAATTAAATAAGAGTTAAATTAAATGGGGGACCTTTTTCCAAAAAATAAAGAATAGAATTTTTCTTGGTTTTAAAAAAAAATTATTATCATATATAATAAATAAAATAATATATTATTATATATATATATTATAGTTAATTATTATATTATTTTATATAATATTTATATATATTATATTATAATAAAAAATATATTTATACAATTTTTAGCAATATATATGGATATTTATATGCTTTATTCACATAATATAATTATTATAAATTTTATACTTTTATACAAATATTTAATCCTAAAATCCAATAATAAACTTTAACTAATCTATTTATATAATATTAGGATGGGCGCAGATGTCATTTTTTTTCGCATCCGTCGGGAGATGCGGTATGGCCCGGCGTATGCGGGGAGTTTGAATTTTTTAAAAAAAACCCAATTTTCCCCGCGGATTGGGGCGGGAATGGTGCGCTGGTATTGTTGATAAAAAAATTATTATTATAATAATAATTAATAATAATTAATTAATATTAAATATATATACAAATTAACGGCACTGTATTTATTAATATATAAAATATATATATTATTTTATAATTATATAATATATTAAATCGAGTTTTACCCAAAAGTCTATAAAAATATAAAATGTTAATCCGTGTTTCTAATGACTACCTTCCCCCAAAAAAAACTTTCCAAAATTCTTTGTCAAACAATCTTAAAGAACCTTCTTTCCCCCAAACCTCGGAACCTTAATTTGAAGGGAGATTAACAAATTTATTATTTTACTTTATTTTACCATTTAGTATTTTTTTTAAATTTTTTTACCAAAAATATAAGTGTGGTAAAGGGTTTTGTGGCTTGAAGAGACATTCAAAATTTTTTTCTTTGCCTTTTTTTTTCTGCTAGAGGCTGTTCTTTCTTTTTCACCATTATTCAATATTAGTTTCCAGCCATTGCTAAGTTTTACTCTCATTCCACGCTTGTATAAGCAACTACGTTGGAAGAACAGGCCAAAAGTGCAATTTCTGCCCAAAGACTAACCGTGGGTAAAACATTTTTGGCTTAAACCCACTCCGCAAAAAAACTAAAAACAGGAATGCGTCAATTGATTGTTAATTTCTAAGTTGTTTTCGCTTGGTAGAGTTTTTTTTCAAATCATTGCCACTGCATTCTTTGGATAAAATGGCGTTTGGTTTTCTTCATTTCCACTTAATGATTTTAAGGTAATTCTTCAGTTGAATCTTTCATTTTGATTTACTTGTAGAGTGTTTGGTATCTGTTATTTATTCGGCTTATCTTTTTAATGGGTTGCAAAATTAATTAGTACCTGTTTCGGATTGATTTTTTTTCCAAAAAATGCGCCCACAAAAAGTTTATTTACAAAACTTGTTGATAATTGTTGTTGACATAAAAAACATGCCTTATTTAACCGGGGAACTAAGTAAGTTGCCAATATATGAAGGTCATTAATTTCCAAAATACCAAATAACGAAAGCGTTTTTCAAGCTCTATTTTATTACACTTTCATTCTTTTTTAACCGTCCTCATTGAAAATTTTGGTCAAAAAATGAAATTTTCCCTTAAGGCGTGAGATACAAGTTTATACAATCGGAGACAGAAGGGCTGTAAGAAGTCGCGATTTTTTATTTTTGCCCTTTTATCCTTTTTTCCATTGGAAACCCCTCTTGTTTTACTTTCAAAATATTTATTTTTTGATAATATGCAATGGGATCCACCTGAGTCATTTGGTGGTAACCACCAGTTGAGGCGAGGTTTCCAATAGTCTCTTTTCATTTAAAAAAGCTACATTTTAATTAATTCCTCCAGTGTGATCTAAGTAGCTTGTATTTCAAAAATCCGCCAATTAAACATCGGCCGCAACATTTCCCGCAGGGCAAAGGCGGCGGATGGCGGAATTCGGATGCGGAATCTTTTAATAATTGCGGATGGGCTATCCGCGGATGCGGGATTGGGCGGGATTGCGATGTACCTCATCCCACTAATATATTATAATATATTATATATATATATAATATATATATAAAATATATTTTATAATATGTATAATAAATATATAAAAACACAATATAATATATATATATATATATATTATAATATATATATATAAAACACTTTTTCGTGGGGCCCCGTAATCCCCCGGACGTTAGCTAACTTAGTAAGTTAGGGTATTAAAAGAAAAGTAAGTTTAAAAGGAATCGATACCGACGATTTTTCTTCGTCGGCCATACAAGTTCCTACTGTTTTTTTTTTAAAAGGGAAAAAATCCTTCAGGTTGGATTTGCTCAAGACCCCTCGATTGGCTTTTAATTTCATTCATTACCAATTGGCATTTAAAGGTTTTTCTGCAGGGCTTTCTATTTTTCTTTGTTCCTTAACCTTAAGTATTTTCGTTCATAAACTTGAAACTTTATCTTTTTTTTAAACCGAGGGGGGGCTTACGTTAAAAAGGAATGACAAAGAAAGATTTCCCACAAAGAGTCTTTTTGTAAAACTCGGCAATACCCCCCACGGTTCCGCCTATTTTCCAAGTATTTTCGGAACAATTTTTTCATTTTCTGCTTTAAATATTTCGCTTTTGAGCAAGCATTGGGGGGGGGGAATTAATATTTAAAAAAAATGCGATTGTTTTTTCAGGTTCAGAGCTATAGGGTACCCAACCTTCCGCAAATTTAAACCCATCGGAAAAAAAAAATCTGTTCACAAAAAACTCTAACGAAATATAATAATCCGTGTTTTAATAATTTGATTTAATTGACTGAAAACGAGTTTTCTGAAAACAGAGTAAACTAAGGTCTAAAATATCCAAATTATTTCAATTGATTTGTCGTTGAACCCTTTCTTCAAATTCTTCGATTACACTATCGCCCAGTATATTTTCATCCCTTTAAAAGATTTTTTTCTTAATCTTTTCATGTCAGCAAATGCTGATTGGCAGATTTTTTAAAAAAGCCCCAAAAAAAACAAAAAAAAACTCCTTCCCATTAATTTCACCCACCGAAAAACGTTTTTTTGTGGTACTAATTGGAAACGGGTCTCCCACACTGATTTGCAATATTTTGCAGATTAATTTGTCCAGTAATTAGGGAGAACTTGGTCTTATACTAATAGTCGCTTACTATATAGTGGCAAAGCATTTGCTAAAATAAGACGAGTGCACTAGGTTGTATGTTTCATTCATTACATAACAGTTGACAAGGAAACTTTCATTTCTGATTTCAAGCAAGATGCCCCCTGAAGTAATGCAAGGTATATCCTTTCTTTGTGGATATGCTCACACATACCCATTTTCAAAATTAATTTTAAGCGGGTGGATCCTTAACAATCATTCGGTTTGTGATAATCATATAAATCTCCGGTGAAATGCATTCTCGAATCTTGAGATTGATCATGATATAATTGTATATGATTGCAAATATCTTATATTTTCTACGTGATAGCGTTGTAAATGTCTTTCAAATATAAAAAAAAAACTTTTGACTTTCTGATTTTTATCCCTGCAGGAGCTGCTGCCAGTGACAAATATATGTGTTTACAGTTTATATAGAGGAACTTCTTTCGTTGCCTCTTCTGAAAGCTTTTTTACACCTCCAAACTTTCCAGCTATATTAAAGCACCATCAAATTCAAAAGTAATAATTTGTTCAATTAATTTTAAATCAGATATAATTTGCACTAAAATATTATTTACAATAGTTTCTGCTTTTCCATTAGGTATTTTAACAATTAAAAGACGTTTCCACGGGATTTTTATCCTCCACTTCTCTAAACATGTTTTATCATGTTTGGCGTTTATTCAAACTTCGCCCATACATAACAGACGTTCACCGGCACTGTCCTTGCTCGGTAATTCGAAACCATATCATCTGATCTTACACTCGGTGTAACACATGTTATTTAAGGGCAAAAGAGAAACAATTTGACCTAATTTCGGAGTAGATTTCAGCTCCGACACTAAAAATGGATCATCTAAAATTCGGAATTTTCAGTCGATTTTTGACCAGCTTAGCTTTAAAATGTAGCTTTGTTTGCCCTCTAAAATGATGATATTATAAACCTCTTTCAATCGATCTCGAAATATTCTACAGAAATTTCAATTCATTTCATGTCTTTTCACATGCTTCGTATCAACTTCCAGAATTTTTACAAAGACGTTCAAACTTTTGAAATAGTGCATAGAGAGGGTCATGATCTTAAAGAGACAGAAAACGGTTCGAGGGGGAGGGCCCGGCGCAGGCAGGTCCCAAGCCCAAACCCACGGGGTTGTGGTAAGGGGGAGAAGGAAAAGGGCCGAGAAGGGTGCGAGATGCGGCGAAGGGAGGAAAAGTTTAGGAGGCGAATTGGTGGTCATAGGAATGACTTTAACAGGTTGGAAAGTCAAAAAAAAAAGCGAATATAAATCGAAATACGGAAACGATCGCTTTCCACTCTTTTCATTTGGCAACCCTTAAGGATTCCAAGAAATAACCTCTTTCCTGGCAACTCTGATTATAATTTTTTTCTAGCCTCTATAGGGCAGAAGTCAGAACTTGGACTACTTGAATGAATGATTTTAGAAAAAATATTAATTTTATGTTTCGCCTCTCCATATCATCAAGAATATTTTTTTCCTGCATCCTTCTGCAGCTTTTCGCTTAGGCCGACTATTTTGAATATCTCTATTAGCTGGCGAAGTGCTGGCGAAGATGAACTTCCAGCATCCGTCGCAAACGTAGAAGGGGGTTCACCCCTCCAGGAATATTTGAAGAATGCCCAAAAATGGGGAATCATTTTAAATTGTATATGCATTAGTTTTTATTTGTTCTTGAACAAATTTTTAAAACAAATATTTTCAAATTTTTTAAAAAATTCTTTGAGTATACACAAAAAATAGCCAAGTAAAAAAGATGCATTCTACCGATTCCATATGCCCTGAAAATTTCATCCACTGCGCCCGAACAGAAAAAAACATATTTGCAATGTTTTTTTTTTTTTAACTGACATTTACCATAATGAGGATCCGTCGCGGATTCCCCTGTGTCTAGGGTGGATTTTCTGATGCGACGAGTCTTTACTAATTAATGGCAGAGGGGCGGTAAGCTGGGCTTTCTTTTCGACTTTGTCATATTCTCCTACGCTTTTCTTTTCCTATGCATGTAACGCACCTTACTCCCAATCTTTGGGGGAAAAAGATGAAGATGAAGAAGAAGAAGATATATATATAAAATATATATATAATATATAATATATATATATATATATAAATATATATAAATATATATATATATATATATATATAATATATTATATACATATAAATATATATAGATATATATATGCATATATATTTTTTTAAATAACTATAATATAAAATAATATTATTTTTTACCGCATTTTTTTGTTTTTGTTTTTTTTCTTGTTTTTTCCTGACATTTTTACCCGTTTTCCCATGGTTTCGGGAAAAAATTTAAGTGGAAAACTACCCTTGTCACCTTGTGCCTTTGTGGCAAAATTACAAATATTTACACTTATAAAAGCTAACGCGCCCAGACGCATTAATTCTATTAATATTTTAAAACTTAACAGCTTATTTTGCATTAATATATATATACCTATATATAATATATATATATATATATAATATAATATATAATTATATAATATACTATATATATATAAATATATATATATATAATATATATATTATATATATATAATATAATAACATATATCATGAAAAAAAAACACTAATAAGAAAAATTATATAACTAAAGACACTCCTAACTAAGAGGACCTTTGTTCCG
>JABUQX010050123.1:2500-10000 GCA_015478945.1 Trachelipus rathkii
AATCCCGAACTATCCTCAAAGGAGAAGGTATACAACTATAAAGTTTCTCTCTCTCTCTCTCTCTCTCTCTCTCTCTCTCTCTCTCTCTCTTCTCTCTCTCTCTCTCTCATCTCTTCTCTCTTTCTTCTCTCTTCTCTCGCTCTCTCTCTCTCCCCTCTCTCCTTCTCCTCTTTCTCTCTCTCTCTCTCTCTCTCTCTCTCTCTCTCTCTCTCTCTCTCTCTCTTCTCTCTTATCTCTCCATCTCCATTGTAAAAGGGAAAATATAAAGAGAGTGATGCAACAGCTCTACGGCAAGAAATAGATTAAAGAGAATTAGTAAGAGTAGGAGAGTTGAGAATTTAAAAGGCTCTAGACCACCTTTTCAAGAAAGGTTTCGTAAGAAAAAAAAACAAATTTGTGTAAAGTACACTCGATACAGGGATGAATGATACCCCTATAAGGAGCTAAAGAGAAAACAATGGTGGTGACGTGAAGACATTCTATAGGCTCCGTAGAATATCCAATCATTTCGAGGTTTGTTTTAAATGGATAATAATGAGATCCTTCTAGAAAAGCTCAAGAAATACCAGAAATATAAAATAAAACTAAAAATATTCAGGACAGACGAAGATTTGAGTTGTATATTTCGAAGGTGTTATAGTTGTGTAAAAGATTTGTTGAGTAGAAAGATGAAGAATCTGAGTTTTATAGGTTTTGAAAACAACCATGTTTTATTTACCCGGATTAGAAATATGAGAAAGATCAAGAGCGAGTATCTCTAAGGCCAGCTTGAGTTAATTTCCAATGAATTTGACATTTTACATAATCAACGGAGTAATGAGTGTGGGGCCGTCATCATAGGAATGCATAGATGATGAAGTAATAGAGAGAAAGTTATTAATGCAAAGTAGAAAGAGTTGAGGATAGGACAGGACATTAAGAAACACCACCATTAATAGTTTTAAAATATGAACATTGATCTTCAACATCATTTGCTAAAGGGTGACCGTTAGTAAATCAAAGAAAAGGCCACAAAGAGACGGATCGATAACGAAATATAAAGGCTTAGAAATCAGAGCTTTGTACCTGACATCGTCGAAGGCTTTCGATATGCCTAGCACCAAAGTGAATGATTCACCGAATGCCTAAGAGCGGAGGACCAAGACTCGTTAGAGAAGGGAAAGATCAGCAGTAGGTTGTTTCTTTCTGATACCATACTGGAGATCTGGGATAGAATTAAAAGAATTGAGGTTTCCAAATCTTCCTATGATAGGTTATGATAGGTTTAGTTATGATTGGTTTGAAAACTTTGAAAAGAGCGGAGTTAATGCGATAGGGCGGCAGTCAAAGAGTTGAGATGGGTACTACCCCTTTTTCGGTACAGGCTAAATAAGAGCACCTTTCCAGAAGGATGTGAAGGCCGAAGTTAACCCTATAGAATATTGATTCACTGTGTTGAAATCAGAGGCAAAAGTTTTTTGAGAAGATTTTAAAGGAAAATTAGGAGATGGTAAGTATCGGAGAGAACAATGAATGTACCTTTGGCAATGGAGGGAACATTTACCAGAAAATGTAATTACGGACTGTTTATTTAAGATACGTCGGACGTGGTCAAACAGGCCTACACAAAAGCTAACATATATTTAAATAAATGCATGAATAGGAAGAAAATTGGTGACTAAATAATTAGGTAAATGATTTAATTACACTATAAAATAGCTTAATTAACACTGAAGAAATTTAAAAAATTAATTTTTTTATAATGTAACTAAATGTTTACTGGAAGATGACGAATAAATATGTACAAATAGATAAATACCAGTTTTGGTAAATTGTCAAATTAGCGAGTCCAATGACCAAATAAATGAAGCGTTTGTTGAAAAGAATTTTAACTTTATCGATTTAGTTATGAATTTCCTAAAAACGTAACATTGACGAATAACACTATTCTGCATTGCAAATTATTTTGTTTAATACATATCTGTCTTACATTGGTCGAGATCAAAATTTTCTTACCGAACTTTTGTGTGTGACGAATAATCGAATCAAATGAACAAATACTCGAAATCGCTGAAAAAAGGTATCGAAAGAGAATTGCAAATTGCCGAATAAAAAATTATTTTTTCGAAATCATCTGAAGCTATCTAAATACAATGCAATAAAGACATATATATATATATATATATATATATATATATATATAATATATATATAATATATATATATATATATATATATATATAATATATATATATATATATATATATATAATATCTACGCGTCAAAAACAGCGCCCAAATAGGATAAACGGACTTGCATGAACGGGAAGGCCTAAACCCATGAAACCCCAAACATCAGCAGACGACAGATTCAGTGTACTATGTACCATCCGCAGAGAATTGGCTGTAAGTATTGGGGGCCGTCATACGCGCGATAAATTTAGGTAACATAAACACGTAACTAGACATGGGACGAGGTGAGGGGTAGGTTATGGGGGGGTATAATGAGCGACTACCGATAAACATGGAGAGGATAGTGCGTAACTGTAGAGATTCCGTGCGTGCAGATAAGCAATAACTCCACGTCGAAGGGACACTGAGTACCAGGGCGCTTGGTCGACGGTTCCAATGTTGCCAACAATGATTGCACGGGGTGGTCCAACGGTACCAGGCAACCCTGACACATGATCGCCGGCGAGAACACATGGTAGGCCCAGGGCCACGACCCGTGAAAGACCGATTTATAAGTCTGCGTGCATTACAAGAGCGCCACAACAACAGGCACGACATCTGCAGCATATAGCTGCGGAGGAACATGGCACCCGGGTGAGTAGAAAAATACAGTGCGTCGACGTTTTGCGGAACATAATTACTGGGCCCGGAGACCTGCCATAGGTCCGCACGTTCGCACGGCACATCGAAGGCGTGACTGGCATTGCCCAAGAACACATCCTTTGGAGCAGGTCGACGATTGGGCAAAGGTGCTCTTTACGGACAGAGTCGAGAGTGTCTCTGTACGCGCGGAATGGCATGCCTAGGTATACCGCGACCGGACGGGAGGTTTCGCTGCAATGCATGGCTGCAAGTGCCGCCGTTTGGAGGTGGGTCCGGTTATGGTTGGGGAGAGCATCTGTTTATCAGGCCCTACGGAGTTGCCACATGACTTCGAAGGAAGGCACTCTACAGCCGTAGGGTATATCACAGGAACTTCATCAAACGCATATCACGTGCATATATCCCCTACAATCGGGACTTATTTTCATCTAATGCATGAACAAATAGAAGCCACACAAGGCCAATGTGGTGAACGGACATCCTTAGGCACGGTTCAAATACAATCGTTGGCAAAGTAGCCAGCTACATAGTCCGGACCTCAACCAATCAACAATTTGTGGATACATCCTGAAGAAACGTCGGATCGACCAGCTGAACCCCCCTCCCCGGAGCCCTCCGACATTGCGACAAGCCCTGCATGACGTATGAGATCAAATCACTGTCCAGGACATTCGCCCCACTCATCGAGAGCATGCCAGGAGGGTGTCAGGCAGTTATCTTGCAAAGAGGGGTCATAACACGGTATTGAAACAGACCCCAACACCCCCCGCAGCCGTCGCCGTATGTACCAACAATTTGTGTGTTTAAGCGCACAAACCCCGAACGCCTACTTGAGACGCTTTGGCTGTACTTGGCCATCGACTCTATCACTATGGTTCTTGGAGGAATCCACCATCGTTATTGTATTGTCAATAAAGTGTCTTCGCGTTCTTCAACCTTTTATACCCTTCCTTCGCCACGTAACTTGTGGTGCGTTAATTTTGACGAGTAGTATATATAATATATATATATATATAGTAAATATTTATATTAATGTAAAACAGTCTTTAGTATGTATATTTATTATAATATATATATATAATATTATATATAATATATATTGTTGTTGTGTGATCTTACATATTCTGCCTGCATTTGATGTTGTATCATTAGTTTTTTTATTGCCTACATTGCTGATGCCCTGATTTCTCCTTTTATAGCAACTGAAAGAGACTCGAAAATCGTCGAATACCCAATAGTAGCAAGTGTCACTTATAATTTCTAATTTCACACCGAAATTTAAAGACTTCATTCTTTAATATTTCAGTAGTTTCCACTTTGAAGTGTTTAAAATTTTTTTTAAGGGCGCCTTTGAAAAAAACAATGTAAAGTTGTCTGAAATCTAACCAATGAAGAAAATTACTTTACTACCTATATAAATTCATATTTCCAGGAATTTTCTTAAAGGTACTTTCCGGTTATAATATAAAAAAAAATTGACATTCATGTGAGTTCTCATCTTTACTGAAACAAAAAAAATCATGTCAATCATATCAATTTTACTTCTTTACATTTAAATTCAATAACATTTGATTTTTATGCTAAATCATATTGAATATTTTGGTGCGTTATGTGGACGCCCTCTGGAATGTGCTTTTGTAATGTTTTTCACAGTACCAATGTTTCAGATTATCACTTTTCGTGTGCAATGTTATGTTTCTATTACTATTCATAAGGGGAAAATGATTTATATTTTTTAAAGAAAAGCCACCGCTAATTTAGTGATCTACTCAATATAAATTTGTTTATACATATATTTGTCTTTATGACAACTTAAATTGACGTTGAGAAAATTTTTGAAAATGGGAAGAGAATAAATATCTGTATTATAAAATGGTTGAAGATTATATATTTTTTAGAGTGGCGATATCGCATATATATATATAATATAATTATATTAATATATATATTATAATTTATATATATATTATATTATATATAGTATACTTATATATATATATATATATATATATATATATCATATATCATCCTATCCCAGATTGAGAGTAAGGTCGTCGAATACACCCGAAACATAAAAGTAGTAGAGATGACGCAAGTCGATAAGAAAGCGCCCCCCCTTCTTTATACCCTTAAGTTGGAACCTGTCGCAGTCAAATATATCCACCCTAGGATTTCACGAAACTGCGGCCATCCCTCACTATGGTTTTTCGTCAATGTGGGGTTCTTCCCCTGGGCAGGACACAGCCATACCTCAATACAAAACCCAGTCATTCACTCCTATTATTCCCCTTTCTTTCCGATTTTGCTAAACTCACATTCCTCTTCTTTAGGCATTCTTTTACAGACTCAATCCACTTTTTCTTCGATTTTACAAAGGGACTTACAAGGGAATAAATAGGAAGCTGTTCTGAAAGGAAATACGAAAGGTTCAGAAAAAGAGAGCAATGGTAATCTAAATAGTATAATGAATAGGGATGGTACTTTCGTGACTGAAGAAATGAATGTGAGGGCAGCGTGGAGGGAACACTTCGAAAATCTGCCTAATATTGACAGCAATGAAGAAGTGATGGTGAATTTTTGTGGGTTTTGATGGGGTAAAAAAATAGGTATTTTGGTGGAGGAAGTAATAGGTAGAATGAGAATTTTTTTAAAGAACGGTAAATCAGCGAGTATAGATTGAAATACTGGTGAAAAGATCAAGAATGGAAGCGAGATTGTGATGTACTTGAAATGGAAGTTGTGTAACAAGGCGTATGTGGAGGTTGTAGTTATGAGGTATTGGAGGAGAGCACTGATAGTACTCTTATATAAGGGCAAGGGAGATAAGTGAAATTGTAACTATATGGGAATTAGTCTATTGATTGTTCAAGAGAAGATGTATGCTGGTATTTTGACCGAAAGCGTGCGCCAACTAACTGAATGACCTATTGTTGAAGAACAAGGAGCATTTAGAAGTGGTAGAGGATGTGTAGATCAAACTTTTACATTGAAGAAAATGAGTGAGAAAATGAGAGAGAAGAAGTGCAAATTGTATTTAGGCTCCATGGACTTGCAGCGAGAGAATGACAGGAATAATAGGGAAACCCTGTGGCAGGTGCTAGTGATAAATAGTATTGGTGGTAGGGTTCTGAATGGAATCAAAAGTATGCATTACGATAGAGAAAAGTGTGTAAGAATAAATAGAGTTGAAAGCTATTGGTTTAAAATTAATAGTGTAGTAAGGAAGTGACTTGTTATGTCTCCGTGGCTATTTAATTTAATAGGGTGATGAAAGAATTAAAGGTGAGGGTGGTAAGGGAGGGCGTTAGACTAATGGAGAATGGAAGGGAGTGAAGGATGCCCTGCTTCTTAAGCGCTCATGATATGGTTTCGTGTAGCGAACCTGAAGAGATTTTGAGATAATTGGTAGAGAAGTTTGAAATTAAATGAAAATAAGAGTAAGGTGTTATTGGTGGGTGAGGAGAGTCCGTGGTTAAATCATACTGGATGGTGAGTAATTGTAACAAATATCTGAATTTAGATGTTTAGGCTATATGTTGGATGAAAAGTGAAAGGATGATGAGGAGTGTAGTAGAAAAGTTGTGAACGGTAGGAAGGTGGGTGGCTCAATTAGATCCTTGGTAAATGAGAAGGGACTAAGTCTTGAGTGTGACAGGGTTCTGTATGAGGATATGTTGTTACCAGTGTTAATGTATAGTAGTGAATCTATGGTGTAGTATAAGAGGCATAGATAGATCAAAGGGGCAGTCTTTTCAGATGGACAATCTTAGGGGCGTGTTAGTGTGAGATGAATTGATAAAATGAGGATTGAAAGCATTAGGGAGTTGTGTAGTGTGAAGAAAGGCATAGACGAGAGAATAAACAAGAGTATATTAAGATAGTTTGGTCATATTAAAATTATGGATAATAGTTGGTTGATTAACCGGATATATCGTGGCGAGTGTGATTTTTGAATCGACCTGCTGGGAGACCAAAGAAAGAGTAGATTGAGTCAGTAAAGGAATATCTGAGAAGGAAACTAATGTGAGTTTGAAGAGGTTAGAGGAATATATGAGTGAATGGCTGGTTTGCGGGGTGGGTGTGACATATGTTTTTTTGGCCTGGCCCAGAAGAGGAACCCTTACAGTGACGAGATACCACAGTGGGGTAGGTTGCTGCGTTGTGAAACCATAGAGTGGATTTTTCTCTGCGTCTTGCTTGCACTTAAGGGTATGAGAGAAAGGCATGGGGGGCTTTCGTTTCGACTAACGTCATGCTCTTCTACTTGACTATTCTGTTACCGATGAATGTTGCGCACCTCATCCCAATACAAGAGAAAAAGAGGAAAGATATAATATATATATTATATATATATATATATATATATATATAATATATATATATATATAGTATATACTATATAATATATATAATATATAATACATATATATACGGTAATATATATATATAAGTCTATATATATATTATATATATATATATATATTAATAATATATATATATATATATACTATATATATATACTATATATATATATATATATATTATATATATAAAATCATATATATTATATATAATATCAGTATAATAATAATATATATATATATATATATATATTATATTATATATATAGTGTGGGCAATCGATCCAAATTTTATCCGATACGTAACCGATACCGATACATATTATC
>JABUQX010050123.1:15000-22500 GCA_015478945.1 Trachelipus rathkii
GTCTATGAATAACTCACTTCATTAAGCGTAAAGAACTCAACATTTTGAAACCCATTTAAACTTAAACGAGATTCAAGAGTGTCGCAGAAGCAGACTTAATAAAAGAGACAAAAAAACGTGAAAAGATCTCAACTTAAATTGAGCATCTAAAGAAAATTAAACTAAAAAAAAGCTCAATTTAAAGCTGAAAAAAACGACTTTCTCTTGAAAAAAAATTGAAATAATTAACAAAAAAAAACTAAAATTAGTTTTAAAAAGGGAATATAATTATGCCATTAAAGACATAGAGAAAAAAAAGGAAAGAAAAAAGATTATATGAATGAGGATATTTCTAATAGAAGAATAATATCATGAAAAGTGACCCAATTATGCGGGTTTCAGAATGCGTCGTGGAAGAAAACTGTAAATGAAACGATAAACAAATAATTAAACGTAAATAAAATATTTATCATATCGAAAGAAAATTCTGAAGAATTTTGAGAATATACATGTAGAAGACAAGAAGAACATGAATATGCATGAATTAATATTAAAATGCAGAAAAAAAATTAAAGTCAGTCAACTTTACCTTTATTTACTAAGCTTTTAAAATTACAAATTCAAAAGAAAAACAAATAAAGAAATAATTGAATTACAGACCTACTTAGAGATATATAACAAAATGATTAACTTGAGTAAGTTAAAATAAGTAATTTAAATTCAGTAGAAGTCATGAATATCTTTCCCACAAAAGGAATATAATGAGGCTCTTCATCACAACGTACCAAAAGGATTAAGCATAACAAAGAAAATGCTAAAAAATTAATCAAGCTTAAAGATAAACGAGAAGTTTTCAAAGAAAATTCTCAAAAACCTTTGTAAGAATATATAAAGTCAAACTGACAGATAATTAAGTAGAAGAACATGACGTAAGACGAAGGAAAGTTACCAAGTGAAAAAACAAGAACTTACGGATAAAAATGCATATGCTAGAAGACGTAAGTATTAAAAAATAAATTTAAGAATGCAAATTTCACAATAAAATATAAAAGTACTGACAAATATTAAGCAGAAGAACATGATATAGGTCGGAAGAAAAATTAGCAAGTGAAAAAAATAAGAACGTAACGATAAAAAAAAAGCAAAAACTAAAAGTTTTAAGTATTAGAAAATAAATATAAGAAGGGATTTCTTACAAAACATTATAAAAGTACTGAAAATAATATTATTTATACAGAATTGGATACCTTAAAAGAATACACAAAAAAGATTCAAGGAGAACATAAAGAAGATCTAAAAAGAAGGAGGCAAAGCGGATATTATTGAGGTCTTTAATTCTTGGACTAAAGCTAAGGTCAAAGAAATGAGAAATTTAATAAAAGAATATAATATGCAACTGGTCGCAGGAAATAAAATAATAAAAATAATTAATTACTACAATAAAAGAAAGAGAAAAAAATAAAAAAGCAAACAAGTAAAGATAGACAGAAGATCTCTACAGTAGGACACACAAGAAAAGATAAACAACTAAAAGGAGCAATAACTAAAAATAAAAACTTCATTGCATTCATTTGCATTTATATATATATATATATCAGAGGCGACTCCTGCACTCGTGCTACTCGTGCTCAGCACGAGTTAACATTATAGAAACTATCTATTTTTACAAATTTTATAATGTTACGATAAAATTTTCTTATTTTTTTTACATTATTACATAATAAATATAAAAGATTATGACAAATTAAAACGAAAAATATAAGTATAACCCGTATTAAATAACACTTTTAACCCATTAAAAATGGAGGCATCTCTGCTCAAAGAGAAGAGCAGGGAACGTCGGACGGTGTCCGAATTCTGAATTTGCAGTACAAAATTTGTTTATAAATAGTGTTTATAATAATATGTTTAAATACTATACATTACAAATATATACTTTTATAACAAATAATATTTAACAAAATAATTAAATTAATTTAAAAAATTCTAAAATACTTAACAATAATGGAAGTTAAATTATTATAGTTATTATAATTATTATAACATATTATAAATATTATCGCTAACCATGAACAACCAAAGAAAACGTTTTAATACATAGAAAACTTTTTAGCAGGAATATCTCAGTATGATCTATTATATAAATTAATAATATTATATAATATAATATATATATATATATATATATATATATAATATTATATATATATAATATATATATATATAATATATATAATATATATTTATATATATATATATCATATATATTATATATATTACAGAGGTGGGCATCGTTACTCAAAAACTAAACGAATAGTTTTTTTAGTAAACGGAGTAACGGACTCGTTACTTTTTTTTCATACGCACCGAGTAAGTTCCGTTATTTTTTCCTCCGTTACTTTTTAGTCGGTTACATTTTTTGCTCGATACTTATCTTGAATGTTGATAGCCATTGACACCCTGGTCAGGCTAAAAAATCCTTTTATAATATATATAATATATTATATAATATAATAATATATATATATATATATATATATATATTATTATAATATATATATATATAATATTTAATATCAATATATATATATATATATAATATTATATATTTATATATATAATATATATATAAAGCGAATAAGGGGTCTGCATAGAAATAATGTAATGGGATGTTGCTTTTGCAACTATGAAATGAATGTGACTAGAGGTGTGGTGGGGAAAGCTTCGAAAATATCTCATAACATTCGAAGTAATGAATGAGGTGATAGTGAATGTATGTGGGTTTGATGGGGCCAGAGAAGGAATATGGTATTGTTGGGGATGAAGTCATTTGTTAAGGAGGAGGTATTTGGGTAGAGCGAGAAAGTTGAGGAATGGTAAATTGCAGGTATAGATGAAATTACCGGGGAAATGATCAAGAACGGAGGCGCGATAGTGGATCGATTCGATGTTGAAGTTGTGTAACAAAGGTTTATGGAGGGTATATAGCTCTGAGGAATTGGAGGAGAGCAGTAAATAGACTCTTATGATAAGAGGAGAGTATAGGGTAATGTAGGAATTTTAGTGAATGTTTAGTTAAGTGCAGTAGTGAAAATATATTCTGGTATTTTTGGCCGAAAGAATACGTTGAGTGGCTGATAGACTGATTGTGAAGAACAAGGTGCGTTTAGAAGTGGTAGAGGATGTGTGGATTAATTCTTTACCATTAAAATAAATGATTGAGAAAATGAGGGAGAAGAAGAATAAATTGTATTTAGGTTTTTTGGATCTGCAAACAGGCGTATGATTATGATTAATAGGGAAGTTATGGCAATTGATTGATATATGCGTGTTGGTGGTAAGGTTCTGAATGGAATTAAAGTATGTATGGCGATAGTGAAGCGTGTGTAAGAATAAATGTTGAAAGTGATTGGTTTAATATTAATAGCGGAGTTATTATTGGTTATTCAATTTGTATACTGGATGGGATTATAAAGAATTAGAGGTTGGGTGGTGGCAGGAGATGGTGTTAGAATGATGGAGATGGAAGATGTGGAAGGGGTGCCTACTATTATATGCGGAAATGATTGGTTTTGGTGTGGGGAATTTGAGAGAGTTGAGAGTATTAGTAGAGAGATTTTGGCAGGGTGTGTCAATAGGAGATGTTTGAAAGTAAGACGTAGATAAGGGTAATGGTTATGTTGTGAGTGAGGACAGTCTCCGCGTGACGATATGTTGTAGAATGGTGAGGACTGGAAGTTGTGACCAAGAATACGCCGTCTGTGCCTCGCGTTCAGACCAAGCGGATGATGGCAGCGATGTAGTGGAAAGTTGTTGAATGCAGGAAGGTGGCTGTGCATTAAATCGATTTGATATAATAGGACAAGTCTGATGGCGCTAGGGTCTTACATGAGGGTAATGTTTTTAGATAATATAATGATAATGTTGAATATTTAATATACACAAACCAATAAGTTACCTAAGATACCGTAATTAATATCATAGTCAAAAGCTAAAAGTATACGGAGTAAACGGAGCTTCGTTACTGTTTCTTTTCAAAAAGAAACGAAGTAACGAGTATATCCAACTACTTTTTTTCCGAAAAAAGAACGAGTACGATACGGAACTGATTTTTCGAGTAACGGATGCCCCACACTGTATATATATATATATATATATTATATATATATATATATATATATCTATATTATATATATATATAATATAAATATATATTATATATATATATACTATATCTATATATATATATGTATATATATTATATATATATATATATAATATATATATATATATATCTATATATATATATATATATAATATATATATATATACTATATATTAATATTATAATATATATATATATTATATATATATCATACTATTATATATATATATATATATTATGTATATATTACTATATATATAATAGTATAATATATATATATATATATATTATATATATATACTATATATATATTATATATATATATATATATATATAATATATATATATAGAGAGAGAGAGAGAGAGAGAGAGGATGAGAGAGAGAGCAGAGAGAGAGAGAGAGAGAGAGAGAGAGAGAGAGAGAGAGAGCAGAGAAGAGAGGAGAGAGAGAGAGAGAGAGAGAGAGAGCAGAGTGTAAAAAGTTACTGGAGTCGCAGCTGATATATATATATCTAGTATTATATAGTATATATTTATATTATATATAATATATATTATATATATATATATATATTATAATATAATATATATATATATATATAATATTACAAAGGTGGGCTATTAACTGCCGTTAAAGCGTTAATCCGTTAATTAACTCGTTATTTTTTTTCGGTTAACATTAACGCTTTCGTTAATTTCAAAAAAGTACGGACCTATTAACGAGTTTACATTTTTCCTATCATCCTGTTTAATCGTTATTAATTACGGTGTTTATAAAATATTTTCCTATCAGATTTTAAATTGTATTAGATTTCGATTTTCGATAACAAAACTTTTTTTTTTCCAAAATTTCCTAAGCACGCTCCTCACAATGGGCTCACATGTGTTTTATTCTTAACGGTTTATCAGTTTTAGAAATGTTTGATCGTTTTTCTTTTGCTAGTAATTTCTCATTCTTATTGGTTCGCTGAGGAAAAAAGAGATAGTGACTGTTTTTGCCCGTTCAATGAGTCTTTAACTTCTTTCGTTAGTTACTTGAACTTGCTTCTTTTACGACTAGTGAAAAATTAAGAAACTAGGCCCTCATTAAGCGTTGTATTTATAAAAAATATCATATTTGTATTAAATATTCTAAGTTGATCATACTCTATTATTTTTTACTAATATACTACTCGGGTGTTCCGAAAATGAATGTCATCTTTCAATGTTTATTATAAAGCGTACTATTACAATATCAAAGCATATCAAACAATAAATAGTGAGTCATTGAGACAATTTTTCCTACATTATTGTTAATTGTGCCACCTTCGTTATAGGGGATACATTCAGCAATAATAAATTCTCCCAAACTTGGGTTAACAGATTCCGATGTAATGGCCGAAGTGAACGTGCATTGGTCAATCTGCATTTCAATCTGCGTTATTAATTGGGTTCAGCCCATAGGAAAAATCGCATGGCGTTACGTCCGGTGACCCGGGGGCAGAAATATAAAGAGCTCTGTCTCGTTCTGACCATTAATGTACAACCCAACCGATCTGGGAGTAATGTTCGTTCAAGCCCACGTCGCACTTTGATCTCCAATTGTGGAGGGGCTCCATTGTCTTGCTGCCCGAATAAGTTACCGCTTCATTCTCTAAATATATGGATAAGAGCATTTTGTTGTAACATATCGTGATAGGCGACCCGTTACGGTTGCTTTCTGCGAAAAAAGAAAGGTCCGTAGACCTGGCGTCTGGATATGGCGCAGAAAAAGTTAACCTTTGGGGATCACTGTTGGTGTCTAAAGTTCATGCGGATTTCAGACGCCCCAGATAGCCGAAAATTAATGGCTTCACTTACCCTGAGATGAAAAGTTGGACTCATCGCTAAACCTAAGACGATCTGAAGGTATTCGTCTCGACCTGCACTGCATCAGTGCAAAGGTTTAATATGTCAGAGCATTAGTCGTTCGGGCTTTAAATGCAATGTACAAAACTGCAACCGGTATGCATGCATGGTGTAAACGTTCCATAACACGACCTCACATCGTCTTTTTGGCCTGTCAGTTTCGTGACTTGCTTCTCCAAACGGATTTCTTAGACTATGAAGGAAGAGCCTGATCCGTCCACATCTTGTACAGTCACTTTGGCGTTCCTGTCTTTGCTTTACAAAGACTCCATTAGTTGCAAATGCCTATACACTGGCGATGTTTTTGGCATATGTGAGGGTTCACATTGGAACGTAAACGATACGCACGTTTGAATCGTAATTACAGATTACGCACTTAGCAAATTGTAGAACAAAGAAAGCTTTACGCTCAGGACTCGCCATTGTCAGTATGTGGCGCACGCACTAGAGAAGACTGCATCTGAATGCGCGCATGCGGTATTGTCTGACCTACAGGAATCGTTTGGCGCAAGTGCTTTTTCGACAATACATTTCATCTTTACTCTTCACTTGATGTATGATTTATATGGATTATTGAATATTGCTGTGATAATAGAATGCATTGAACTGGGAACAGTTCTTTTACGGACACCGTATTGAGTATTAATTAATAAGGTTATTTAGCTTGTGGAAGTATTTCTTCGCAAGCAGCAAGAATTGCTATAGGTAAATCAACAAATTAATTTGTCTGATAAGCTTAATATCATTATTAATATTGTTAGGGATAATATTATAATAAAGAAAATTAACAATAATTATTACTATTCTTACATATTGTGAAGACGGTTAACGATTAACGTTAACTTCCGCTACATTCTTTACCGATTAACGCTTTAATGATTAACGTCGTTAATATTTTTGTTAACGATTTAAAATTAACGACGTTAACTTTCTCAATTAACGGTGCCCACCTTTGTGTATATATTATATACTATATAATATATAAATATATATATATATATATTATACTATTATATTATATATAAAATATATATATATATATATATATATATATAATATATATATTATATATATTATATATATATATATACTAATATCGAACCACTGCGACTTCAGCAATACGATCGTATTCCTCTGGACGTCCTAATGCCCTCTCTCTCTTTTTTTTTTTTTTTTTTTTTTATACTGTTTATTTTTTGTCTTGTTTTGATGCTTATATTCCTTAGGCTGCATATGTACAGCACGTACATGTGTACTTAATCTATACATATGTGTACGTATTATTTCTGTTTTGTTGACGTTGATTGGCGTTGATGTTTGGATTTGTTGCTTTATGTTGTTGTTCTGCTATGTGTGTACGATGGAAGTGCACCCGACTTCAGAGCTACGGTTATGAAGTCATTTTGCTGATAACGGCATACTGTTGTTGTTATTGTTATTTGCTGTTTAATGACGCGATCATACTTTAT
>JABUQX010050124.1:0-15295 GCA_015478945.1 Trachelipus rathkii
GGTGAAACTGGGAGTTCTTTACACTGCGGGACTTTTTTTCCACTTCTCAGTTACTCCAGCTAAGGGTTGTAAGGGTCTCTATCCTCTTTATGGAGCAATTGCTCTCATCTAGTGGGTTCTGGTTTCTTCCGGCTTTTGGATAGGGTCGAGTCAAAGCCAAAAGGCTTATAAACTGTCCTGTACTTTTCTAGTTCACTTGACCTCTATCTTTGCGGCGTGATTTGCTTTATCCTTTTCTCTAGGTACTGTAGCGGCAAGTGCTCGAGGGAACTTCTCACCCGCGTATCAATTACCTTTACGACTTCGCAGCACAAGGGGTTCTGTGTCGGTATGAGTTTTGTGTTGATATTGCTAACTCCAGACTAGTAGTTCGCTGCGTACTTCCTTCTTTCCCGCACACCTTGTTCTGTGGGAATTTTCCATCTTCTGTGGCTTCCTCACCAATTTAATCTCCCTTACTTAAAGGCCTGCGTCTGTTCGTTATATAAAATTTTGAGGCGTTCAACACCCCTCTCTTTGAATAGGGTTCTGCCCGTGAGCTGTGGTGACAACTGTAAAAAAAAAAAAAAAAAAAAAAAAAGTTCTAATAACGAAATCATTAAGCTGAAACCCAACAAGAATGGCATCTCCGACAGTGAACTACTTACTTTTAGAATGCATTTAAATAGTATAACCGAGGATGCTTGCTGTATCGACAGAAAAAAAAAAAAAGATTCACAAGTGGAAGCTGCCTTATAAACCCCTGGCAACAGCACTGATAGTAACGATGTTGGTTTTTTTAGCAAATAAACCTGCTGAACATGAAGGGAGTTGGATATGTTAGATATTGAAAAGTTCATGGCCGAAATTGCATTGACATCTCATTCACCTTCAAAGGAATCACACCAAGGAACCCCATTGAAAAACTGAAGACACAGTCATCAAGGAGTTAAAGATAATTCAAATTTGCAATTTGTAAGAGGTGAGATGAGGCTCTACGAAACATGGAGATGCTGCCAACAGAAGAGTCCTTTCATGTGATGGCATGAAATGGGCCAAGGTTTCATTATCATCAGTTCTTGCAAGCAAATAATTATTCAGCCCCTCCCCATCAGTCGAGAGAGAGCAAGCGTGAGAATGAAAACACCATAAAGGAACAGGCTCTCGCCAGATACTATGAAAGCTTAATGTTTTTGGCATCACAATTTGAGAATTTTTTTGAATTCTGAGTGTATTTGAAATGATATTTATCTTTACCTTAAAGGAGTATATTATTATTATGTCATGTTTTGAGTAATATCGTTTTTTTCATTTTGTCTTCTTTCAACAAATTAATTGAGGTCTCTTTCTTTCATTATTTTTATTCTTTTATATTAGAGGAAGCTATTAGCAAACTTTGTAAATTGTAATCAAGTTAAAACAAAAGCTAGTAGCTAATTTGTGAATAATTAGCTAAAAAATGTGGAATGGAATATTTTTGAATAAACACAAACATAAAAAATTTATTAATATTATATTTGCATTTATTATTCCATAAAGATACTATTTTGATTTATAAAATAAATATACTTGGGCACAACCAAATATGAAATAAATGACTAAGTATTGGTTGTACAGGGAATGAAATCCTGAGTTGCCTATCAGTACACAAATGTTCTATCTTATTTCTGTGTATTTATTATATTAATTAAAGTATCAGTATCGGTACCTAAAAAAATAGGGTATCTGTATTGGTATCAGCCTCTTTTCTGGTATCGGTACATCCCTAAAAATAACATTAATAATAATATTTATTTATTTATTTATTTTTTGAGTAAGTGTACAGGAGCCACCACTGTGCACCAAAAAATGCGGCGATACTGACTCAGAAAACTAACTACAGGGGTAACCCTAAACTGGAATGTTCCGAATCCAGGTAATTTAAATCTTGTCGAGTAGAGCTCAGTCCCTGAAGAAAAAAGCAAAGACGTCATTGTTGAAATGATGTAATTCAGACAATATAAATGAGGCGGGATTGGAAAGGTATGGTGTGTAACATGGGGAAAAACCGGTCTCTGGAAGCCGTAAGAGCCGCACAACCCACGAGAAAATGGCGTACCGAAAGTAGACCCTGGGAAAAGCAGAAAGAACATATAGGGGGATTCTCCCATGCCATGAGGTAGCTATGTGTCACAGTATGGACAATTCGCAAATGAGCCAGGACCACCTCCTGATGCCGATTCCGTCGTAAAGACGACGACCAAATCCACAGGAGCAGCTTTATGCTACGCAGTTTGGCACCACGATAATCCTCCAACCAACACTCCTACCAAAAAGCGAGGAATACCTGTTCGAATAGGGAGCAGAAATCAGCAGCTTGGAGGTCTTCCAACAAGATGAACACAGGTAAGTATCGACGACAGGTAATTTTGCAGGTGGCAGCATGTAATAATAATAATAATAATAACTAATGACAATAAAAAAAGAGAAGAAAAACAATCCTAATACACTACTTAATAATAATAATAATAAAATAATAATAATAATAATAATAATAATAATAATAATAATAATAATAATAATAATAATAATAATAATAATAATAATACTAATATTTTTTATGACGAAGTTTACTATTAACATTTTATCATCACTATATAATAATAATAATAATAATAATAATAATAATAATAATAATAATAATAATAATAATAATTTCCCTTGATTTAATAATAATGATTTATTTAATATTAAGATCATTCATGTTCCTTAAATTTCAGCTTAATATTTTATGTAATTTTAATATATAGTTCCTATCTTCAAAAAATTGATTTAAAAAAAGTTTTAATATGCGAGAACATGGACAGGCATACAAAATTCTAATACTTTAAATGTAGAGTTCTGAAATTATGATGCAGAAACATAGTCTTTCACCAGTTTTTGGTGTAATATTTCTTCATATAATCAGCAGAAATTGACAATGACGATTGAGAAAAATTATGGCAATTTTGCTGATGACGATTAATAGTCCCATCACTGCTTTCTACACAGTCTTATAGTTTCTCTGTCCAACTCTGACCCCAGTCTTACATTTACTCCACTGGTAAAATTTTAAACACTCCCTTTTTCTTATTTTCCATGTACATATCTATCTATATTCTTACATAATTTTAGTTTCATTTTATAAGAAATTTTTATGGTGTTGCTTCAGCATAGTTCTGTACAAAGTTTCAATATTCTTAAATTTTTTTACCTCATAATGATCCTTAAAGCATAATGAAACCTTTATAGATAGTAATGTTCAGCTTAATTATTACTTTTAATATTTTCAGTTATGGCACCCATGGTTATACTATATTTTGTGGGGAGTCCTTCTACAAGAGGATTTTTCTGTAATGATGTGACTATACGATACCCTTATAAAGATTCAACTCTCCCTGGTTTTGTAGTGCTATTGATATTTATCATTATACCTATTATTGTGGTAAGCCAAATTTTTAAAAATGTCATTTTGTATTATAACACTTATTCTACTTCTAAATTTTTCTAAAGTGTACATCTATTTATTATTTAGGTTTTAATGATTGAATATATGCATGTGAGGAAATGTTCTACATCATCACTTAGGAAAGAAAAAATAAAAAAATGGCTAGTCCTAAATAAAATCTTTTATTAGGCTTAGTAATCTCGCTGTGACTGTTGTTGAAAATTAATTTACCCTTTTCCTATAGCATTATTATTCCTGCTTGTATCTCCATTCAAGACTGTAAGTGATCATTTAACTTTATGCATTTTATACACCACTTTTTTTCTGTGATAAGCACTTTTAGCTCATCACATTTTTCTATTTTATTTGCCATTATTAGTAACTATATGACTATTTTATCATTCAGATGTGCTCATAGGTAATCTCATTATTAGTTGTGTCTGTAATTAGAATTCAAAAAGAAGGAATGCTATGGCGTACAGTTTAATGCTTCTTCTTTATATTAAGGTATTACCCAAAGGTTAATCTTTACACTTTTATCTCACCTACATCACTTCTCAAATAGATTACAGCAACTGATATGCGTTACATTCAAATATTTCTCTCACATTTATATTGATGGTTATTACTCTCTTTGACACTTATTCCTGAATATATTTTTCATATAATAATATTTTATATTCACATCATACATCATATATTTATATAATTCTTTATTTGTTATTTTTGTGTTTAACTATATCTATCTATACAATAGTATTTATTAATATCACATCATAGCCTTGCTAAAGTCACTTTATTTTGCTTTTTTCCTTTCATATGGCTTTATCTCTGTGCATTATAACCAATTTTTTTTTGAGTTTATCTATTTTCTTTGCCAGCTAACTCACACAATTTTATTAAAATAATATAATATTTTTTTTTTTTATCTTAATATATATATATACAGTATATATATTATAATAACACCTCTTTTGATGAGGTAACATTACTCTAGTTCTACATCACGTTCCCCAAAACCTTGGTCAGAGGCATATTAGCACCTGCACCTCCGCTCTCAGCCCTCAAGACTAAACTTATTACTAGCTAAAAGCTTCCTTTAACTTGCTTCCATATACTACCTTCTTGTTCCAATTATTCAGCTGATATAAGGATTTTTTCTATAAATATAAGTACACTAGATCGATGTGTATTATTTACTCCAGCTCATTCCATAAGTGAACTCCACACTCATATAAATACGATACGGCAGACGTATACCTATACTACCTTATACCTTACTATCCACATAGCCTATAGTACTTGATGGTATATTAATATGATCACTTTAGTCTTATGTGGTAATTTTATATTTCTTATCTCTCTTTTCGTAGAGTTAGTGATGGAACGACTCATTTTTATATCAGTCCATTACGTCATCCGGGAGACTAGAGAGCCTCAAAATTAATATCGACATTGTTCTTCTCGAGTATTTATTATACTCTTATATCCAATCGTATCATATCCTGGTCTTACGTGTATTGTGGCAATACAATATATATGGTCTGTGGCGTATCCTCGATTAATCTAAATAGTCCATCCAATAAGAAATTTTTGGATAAATGAGTGATCTATATAAGATATTATCTTAGACTAAAATTAGAATAGAGTTGGTTTAATAATATACCATGTGCGTATATTTAAAGTAGATGGATATCATATAATAATAATAAATAATAGTATAAATATTAGCAGATGAGTCTATTAGAGTAGATATATAATAGATTATGACATATAATTGTAGTTCTATTTGGTATAATAAAATCAAGTCCACTCAATATAATGTAGGCCAGAGAGTAACTCACACATCACTCGTGGATAATTATTTAATAATATGTGGGAACTAGAGTCTCTGGGAATAGTTAGTCCCGCATTCATCAATATATAATATCCTACATCTTATTCAAGAGTGCCATCAACTACTCATATCGATATGTTATTTTATTGAAACTCACAATTGGTTACTTAGGCAACCAAAATATCTGAAGCTGTTAATCAGTGAGTTTCACTCTATCTCATGATCATTTATATTTTTCAAAAATTCCTCGCAATTGTTTCTATATAGATTTTTCTTTATTGATAAATAAGGCTCATAGTTTATATACCTTATATTCATTTTTAAAGTGTTATAGTAGTGAGACATATTATATTTTCATATATATGTTATATTTAGAGATAAGTGGAAGATTCCGAATTTAGTCAAGTTATTTTAATAGATTCCTTTAATAATATTTATAAGTTCTTTCCTCATGTTTTAGAGATGTGTTGGGTATTATTTATAAACTGCTTTCACTTTTATTTCGATATATACTAACCCATACGCTGCAACTCACTGGAGCATTATTAAATAAATAACTTTCGCTCACATATTTACATGCAGTAAGGTAAGAATGTTATTAGCTATATTAAGTTTCCTTTTATTTAGATTTTAACATTCATAGTTGCTCAATCAGATATGAGAACATTTAAATTAATTTATGGACTTATTCCGTGCTTAGCATGTTAGAGTTATATTACTTTAAGTGCCCTCTTTCATGATTTCACATATTCATAGTTGCACAGAGTAACATTATATAAATAACTTATCTTTTTTACAATATGATTCAGTTACATGTGTGTTTTTTAAAGCTTAATTCTATGATTGCATTTAATTATAATGATAGCTGCACTCTCATGTGACCATTTATATGATTATTTTACATTCCCTATTTATATATGCTTATAGCAATATGTGTAGTCTCTTAAAGTTTCCTTATACTGATATCATTCATAGTTATTACACTCACAGAAATCATTTTAAATTTTTTATATTGTGTTACATGCTTATAATGCATGTGGAGTATTTATAAAATATGTACATGTGCTTTGGAATAGTGAATAAAAAGCATTCGAATTACCGGGAATATTCGAGCTACTCAAAAAGTCACTCTCCTCGCGGAACCCGCAATATACTCTAGAGAATATTCTGTGCAATATTCTCAGTGATTATAATCAACTCTCTTCTTATATATATAAGTGAGCTTTTAAGCTTCCTTTGTCATAGCACTCATAGCCACATTTAGCTATGCAACAGTCTATAGAAAGTTTAAATAATTTTATTAATTCTACTCCACTGAGTGTCTTAGTGAGAGTAATAAGAGGAATATTATTAAGTTATCTTACACTGGTCCCTCTACCTATTCCAAAATTACATAAAAATGTTGAATTTCTATGTCAACATTTTGAAGAGTTAGCACGTCTTTTGTATATTAGCATTCGAGGAAGTTATATGAATGGTGTGTTCTCGTAATCTAAGATTTCCACGTTGATCGGCTGATTTACTTCTTAATATGAGATTGCACTCTTAGCATAACCATTTAGAGAGATTAGACTTTATTACTCACAATGCCTGTGCAGCTCTCAGATTATGATATCTTTCTTGTTGAAGTCTTGATTATGTGAATTTGATCCATTCATATAATATACTTGTCTCAAGTGCAATAATCATCTTCCAGACTATGTGTATTATGGTGCTACAATTATAATTAAATGTCTTCTGCTCGACTTCCTCTTTCGATTGTGCATATAAAGCTAGAATGTACACCAGTGATTCTATATGCAACAACTGACAGAGTATAGTTTCCCACATCGGACAGATTAGCTACGTTTCAATAGTTTGTGTATTGTGAGTCGTAGTCTAGAACTCACTATCGCGTAGAGTCAGGAAGCCATGGTGGTAACAGTGTGTGGCATGTTGGCTTCCCGATACATTATATTTTATGGTTTACTACTTTCGAACTTTTTCTCTTTGACTACCGGTCGCTATTTGAGGTCTGTAAATAGTAATAGATAATATCTAATACTTACTATACCACATTATCTATAGGAAGAAATCCACATAGAATAGCTGTATCTAAGCTAAACACTCTAGTGTTTTACAATAAAAAAAAACATGTTAAAAAAAATTCAAAACCAAGTAATTTTTTTTTTTTTTTGAGAGTGAATCTGTGATAGATCTTGGTATGAGATCTGGTGTACAATACTTCGCACCGAAGGCACGCTCAATAGATAACACAACAATGAAAGACACATAATAGAATATGGTGAGACGCCGGTTTAGTCAAGTCATAAATAAACACTGGAGCAAATAGGGGAATACACAAAACTAAAAAGAGTAAAATATGCTATTTTGCAAATCAATACCCCATAAAAGACTTCAGGGCAACTCATGGAAAGGAAAAACAAAAGAAACACTTGTCCACATTTCTGAAGTTGAGGAGAGGAATCGAGGTAGCACTAATGAGACGTATAGGCTATTCCGGAAAGAGACACATGTGAGTAATAGGTGGCTGATTTAGCTAGAGTCCGAGTAAGATTGGCCGGAAGACTCTGTGGTCGTGACGCTATTCGCAGAGAGCAGATCCTCGCACACAATTCTTATGGGCACGGCTATAAGTAACAGGACCTATACAAACTAATGGACATGCAGCTATGAATGCTGGGTCACGCTCCTCTGACACATGTGAGACAAAGCCGATAAGCTCATTGCAGGATTGGTTGGGGAATTCGAGAGTAAGTTTGACCAATTGAGAAATCACTACCTCCGGCGGCGACTTTCGTTTGAAAGTGCAAGGAAGGAGCCATAGTGTGACTTTATAAGGTGTGGTAGTTGAGGTGTAACTTTAAACATCTCAACTGCCTGGTGCATGAGAGCTGAACAGGCCGAATATTCTGGGGATCAACACACGCTGTCTCACGCAGAGAGGGAAGCGACGCCTGAAACACGAAACACTCATACGTGCGCGATAATAATACCAATTGAAGGAGGAAGGTGGTACACTAGCTCACTATGTAGCGAGTGGAGAAGTAACTCGTGTTGTGACGTAGTTCACGGACGTGAGAGAGAACATCGTACGTGAACCACTTGTACAGAGATCAAACAAAAACGGTGGCCATAGCACATTTGATTTCTGTTTCAGCTCGCTCGTTCCCGGAACACCCATCATGGGAAGGGGCTCATACAGAAAAGGCAATGCCGTCTTTACATTCAATTGAACAAAGCTAATTAACTTTTGGGACAGCTAAGAACAAAGATTTCTTGTTGACCGGTAGAGTAGTTGCAAGAGAGCGCCTCCAGATTCCCCGTGAGAAAAGCATAAAACATGGTAAATTGAGTTGAACTGTCGCTATGACAGGTGGTAGGACTTGCTAACTTCTAGCTATCTTAGTCATTTTGTGAAAACTCGCGGTGTGCCTGGAAGCCTCCATAACATTGAGATAGAATAGATAACGTGTAAATAGGTCGGCAGGTGGTGCTGGTGGGGAAATCGTATAGTATTCTGAGATAGAGCTCAGCTGACTAAGCTAACACACAGCCTTGACCTGATTCCTGTAGTACTCTGGGAGAATACAGTGTAGCAGGTAGAACAAAAAGCTGGAGAGATACCCACTCTATTGTGTTATGGAATGATCTCTGTGTCGGCAGACCATAAAGGAACCCACCTTATATCAAACTTAGCCCGAGAATGTGCACTCAGCCTTGGTGAAGGACTGTATCCGATAGACATTGCAGACAGTAGGGGTAAAGGATCAAATCCATGGTTTGGCATGATGGTTGTCGAAATTGTAGGAGCAAAACGATCGAAAAGGGAGGAATCAGGAATATTTAAAAAATAGGAATCACATAATACCCAGCAAACGGACCAACTAAGCATGATTGTGGAGGAAACTTTCTTATTAAGGATGCAAGCCTGTGTGCGCAATAGCAGGGACCTCGAATTAAGGAGGCACATGCCGAGCTGTTTTCTACCATTCACGAGAGGTGACACGGCCATACTAGTGTTAAGAGGCAAGAGCGTGGCAATCTAGCTCGTTCTTCTCCACCATTCTCCTTAAGTGATGATCAAAATGCACCTGTGGCAATGCGCAGAACACCACTCGTATATGAATAGGCGTAGAAGGTAGGTCTCGTTAAGAGGTAAAGCGCAAGTTGATAAGGCCGAAAACCAGCTAGAGGTTTAGTTCCAAGTGTATAAGAGCCGTCACAATCTAGATTTAGCCCTTGAACGAGTCGTGATGTAGAGGCTAGGAATGTAAGTACCACAGGTTTTTCTGTGTGTTCTCGCATCCTCTCATGACGGATTCGTTAAGAGGGTGAGATGAGTGTGAACCGTTTGCAAGCTTAGAGATCTCAAGTCAGAATTCTTGCGAGCGCGCAACTAAGGATATATTATATAAGATATCGATAGTTCAGAGATGGTTAGGAAGATGGTGTGTAGAATCAGTGATCAAGCAGAAGCAAGAAGCTGCACAGACGTGATATACTCTCAACGCATGTATGGCATACTCTCAACTGGTGAGGATGACGTGTGAGCAGGTCTATACAGGTGTTGATTATTCGCTCTCATACGAGCAGGACGTATATAATAGCTGGGGAAAAGCAATACTTTCGTTTTGTGATAGAGGTAGAGTAGAATTTTGAATCGCCGAGCACTTGGCACCAGGAACGCTGTGCTCTTGATGTGGAGCTATTAGTGAGAGTATATGAAGCGCAGGCATAACATACGGGAGTTTAGCTCTCAGTAGACGGATACACGTTACAAGATCCTACGCACACACGAGTGCAAGTAGCACAACGTGGTGAGATTGAGATGTGAGTTGATGTGGATAACTTCGAGATCGCTCCCTTGTGAGAGTGAGTGTACGGGATAAATAGCTAATTACCATTTCACAAATATCAGCAACCCATTCCTCTTGCTACTTCTTGCGAATCCTTCTATCACCTTTGATCATAGAGAGGTTGGTAGGTGCTGGCTCAAGCTACTCTAACCGGAGCTGAAATGAACGTGTGTCTTAGACATCAGGGAGTTTGTGGTAAATTAGAAAGAGGGAATGGTTTTCTAGTCCCCCTGTGGCCACACTATAATGGACTGATGAATTGGTTTCATCGGAAAAGACACTGGTGTCCAGGCGAGTCAATATTAACATTATACGCGCATTGAGTGTTCTTCATCGCCTTCCATTCAGTATATGAGCCAATATATTATTTATCTACTTATATAACTTATTCATAGTCCAAACGAATAGAGTGAGAGAAGGATCTCTAATGTAGTAAAGTAGATATGATAAATGCAATAAATCACAAATTGAGTAATTAGGTCAGTATAATAATTAGAGCGTAGCTGAGTTTGTCACTATATATAATAGTTAATATTAGCAAAGTCATACGGGAAATGATATATATATATATAAACTCACCATCTAATACACTATCCATATCAACTAATCAACTTGCTCAGGCTGGTTGCATAGTTTAAGGAAGATTGGGTCAATATTAGTTGTATTAAGAAACTTAGAAATTATTACCATATGTTATTCAGGAACTGGGAACTTACTTATTAACTATAACTATAATATATATACTGTGGAATTAAGGATCAGTGTAATGCGGGATAATGGCTGTGTTGGAAAGAAGGGAGGAGTACCGAGAAGTTCGTGGAGTTTAAGGTGTTAAAAGGCAAGTTAATATGGAATAGGTTTGAGTAGTACAGGAGTGAATAGAGTCGTGTGAGAAGTGTTAATGGGTGTGTTGAGGTGTGTATATAGGTTGTTGAGTGCCAAGGGGTTTTTGGAAATGGGGTTCACATGCAGAATCTGGACCTATAATAGTGATGTAGAGTCCTCTTATACTGTTTTGACAGAATACTAAGTCTACAGATCTAGTGAGGGTGGTGCGACTTGATGGAGAGTCAGCCATGTTGCTCACAACAGCGAAAGTATGGAAGTCTTATAGGATATGAGAGAATATTGATGTACTAGTTTAGAGTGAACAATATAGACGTATGAGAGTTCGCCGACTAAGATTATAAATTAGTGTAAGGAAGCCTACTCCGAAGGTAATATCAGTTGAATGTGAAACATAAGTTGAAACTGAACAAATCTGGGAGCAAATGAAGGGAGCGGCGAGGTCTGGTGGGTGAGTCAAGGTGCGCATGGGAACATATATACGTTGTGTGCAGAGTCGTTAGTGTCAGTGTGTGTATGGTAAATATGGGACTATATATAACAGTGAGTGGATGAATGAAGAGGTGAAGCAGCGGTTAAAGTAAAAGAGTTATATAGTCTTGTGTGTTGACATCGCTACAGGATGCCCGAGGCTGCAGTCAGACGGTTTCAAAAGAAAGATGTTTGGAATTAGATAAGGAGTTTAAGGAAAAAGAGAATACTAAAAGGTGCCATACGTAGGAGAAAGAGGCAAGTTATACTTGGGAAAATTAATATTTAAGAAGAAGTGAGAAGGAAGATATGATAGTGAGACACTATACAAAGGGAATGAGGAATAGGCTCTTCTTGAAGTAGAAGCGCGAAAGGTTAAGAATTAGAAATAATGAGTGAACCTGCCTCAGATAATAATTGAATAGGGTATAGTGTTTTTCTAACTTTAGATGAAATGGATATGCTGAATAGGGAGATAGTGTGGATATAGACACTTATCGAGAATTTGTATATAATTATAAACTAGTATATAGTAAGAGGTGAATATTTATGAATGTGTGGTAGGGTTTGTATTGAGTGCTATTTTAGATAAGAATAAGGTATTTATTGGGAGTAGTAGAGTATCTCATAGCAGGTGAGAGGTTAATGGTGTATATATTAGAGTGAGTATAGATTATGATAAGAATGGCTATAATATCTGCAGGTTATTATAGAATTGAAATTACTGGTGAATCAAAATAAGAAATACAATCGGAAGGCGCGAGATACTCAGTGAATTAGGAATTGGAAATTTGAGAAAGTTGCTAGTGTTGAGGTGAGAAGCGTTTTTATGGAGGTGTATCAGTCTTCCGAAGAGGATTGGAGAGTGTATTGGTCATGTTAGATCCAGTAACCCTTCTGAGGAATACTGTAAAGAGAGTAAAAAGAGGAGATCATATAAGGTCGACTGTTCAGAGAAATATAACTGGGAAACTCTAAGTATGATTTGGAGTGCTCATGGCTGAAAAGAGGGAAGTGAAGCATTTTGATGTAAATAGTACTCTTGTATATAGATTCGTAGATTTTGCGTGTAGGGTTGAGAAGAATGCTATGAGAATTTGAGAATAAGAAGAAACATAAGAAATAAAGTTATGCGAATTTAATATTATCCCCAGATTGGGTAGTGTGCGTAATTTCAATTATCTCTTTCTCAATTGAGCAAGACAGGACATATTGATGAATAAAAATGAGGGGAGAAGAAGAATAAATTGTATTTAAGTTATTTTAATGGATTTGCAAACTACGGCTGAGTATGATATCTACGAATAGGGAGCCTTATTGAGCAGGTAGTTTAGTATATATGATATATATGGTGTTGGTGGTTAGGCTTTTAGAATATGAAATCACAGTATGTATGACGAGATTATAGTGAAAGCGTAGTGTAAGAATAAATGGAGTGTCAAGTGATATTTTGGTTTATTTAATAATATTTATAATATAAGGATATGTGAGTGAGGCTGAGATGTGTTATGTCTCCTTGGCTTTATTTCATATTTTATATAATATAATGGATTGAGGTTTGAAAGTAGAATTATAGATATGATGGAGGGTGAGTGAGTGCTAGAGAAATGGATATTAGATATATATTGAGATAATGGAGGTGAGTGGTAGGTGAGGTGCCTACCTATCATTTATGCAGAATGATTTGGTTATTTGTGAGGTTGAATCATGTGTAAGAAGTAGTTTAGAGAGGATTGGTAGAGATGATTTGGCAGGGATTGTAGTTAGGTAAATAGGAGTGGTGAGTGATTTGAAAGTTAAATAGTAGATAAGTAGTAAGGATTATGTTGGTATAGTGGGTAAGTCTCCGTGTGAAGTTTATTGTTACCATTGGTGAGACGAGTTGTTTCTGTGAAAAGGTATTCAGAGCTGTGTGCAAATATTTAAATATAATGGTTTAATTTTTTAATTCTCACCACCTGAATGAGCGGGGAAGAGGAATGAATGCAAGCAGTGGTGGAGTGAGAAAATGTGTTAATATACCCCGGCATAGGAAGGGTGTTAGGATGCCAAGAGTGTGAAGGTCGAGTTGACTGGTGGCACCGTCAAAGGGGTGCACAAAGTCTTTAGTGCGCTAGGGTCTTACCATGAGGGTATGTTGTTACAATGTGTTATAATGTCAAAAGAGCGGGGTTCCGGAGACACGTACTCGAGAGTATGGTCTTACCGCAAGTAAAGAGGGTGAAGTGAGGGAGTCGTAGGTGTGACACGAGTGATCGACTGACTGGGCATAAATTCCCCTTGGGGGCGTGGTTAGGTGTGAAAGAATTGAATAAAGAGGAATGAACGGTGATTAAAGAAGTTCTCACGTGTAGGTGGTAGAAGAGACAGCGGGTTAAATGGAGACAGAATAAATGAAGTAGTTTGAATAGTTTGGTCATGTAGAAAGGATGAATGACAGTCGTTGGTTAGCGGATGTATAGTGATGAGTGTGGTTCGGGGAATCCCCCGGCTGGGTGACCATACGAAGATGAAGTGGTTCGGTGATCTAGTAAACCCTAATAGGTTTATGGAAGGTGACGATGTGTATGATTTATGTGAATATATAGGACACAGAGAACAGAATAAATGAGGTGCAAAAATTTAAATGAGTAGAAGTGGTCAATAATTGTGTGAGTGTTGTGTTATTGAGCTGAGAGAGGGGTATAGACCGTTAGAGTGAAGAGTGGCCTCTCTATAGGCCATAGGCTCTACGTAGGGAATGACCCATCAATCCATTTTATCGTGACGATAGGCCCATATTGTTGAATGGTTACCGTCTGACCACGGTGATCTTCCAGAGCAATTGAAGACTCTTCCTAATTTTTTTGTGTATTTTTTTTCTGAATATTCGTGTGAGCGAGTGTGGTGTGATGAATAGAAGTTCTTCACTAATAATGTTTTGATATCAAGAGGGGGGCGGTAAACGCTGGGTTTTCTTTTCGACTCGTGTCATATTCTTCTACTACTTTCATATTTGGCTTGTAATTCCTAATGATAATGTACTTCATTCTTTGACGTTAGCTAAGTAGTTTTTTCACATATCTTTTCTTTTTTTTTTTTCACACATTTTTCGTTAGCTGTTCTTTTTTTTAATATAATATTCCTTTTTTTTTACTCATTCCTTTTCATTAAAATGTATACTAACATGTTGAAAACTGATAATAGGATTCCGATACCTAAATATAGTTAATATATATAATTTAATATAATCCATTATTTACCACTTAGTAAAATTCTATTAGTGAGATATGGTAATTAATTGAAGAATTATGAAATGATATAGATAATATATAATAAACTCGATAACTCCAATAATATATCACTCCAATATAAATTAAATTCAAGTAGTTAATAATTAATATTAGGTAGGTGAAAGGAAGATAAACATATAAACCAAAATTATATATATATAAATCAAAAATGAGAAGGTGAATACCAATATGTGGCAGAGATCATATATTATATATATAAGTATCCCGATGCCCCATCTACATAACTTTCAAGCTCAGAATTGAGCTATATGAAGGAGACATAATACTAGAGTATTAATAAAAATATCATTAAAATAAATATATAAGAGCGTTTGGCAGTGGAATTGTAATAAAGTGAATAGTAAGTTATTGTAAGTAATATGTCTGATAAGAGTTAATAGTTATGGTTAAATGATATGTGAAGAGATAGTCCGCAAGTGTGGAAGCCATTTTGGATGTAGTGCAAGCAATTTAATAAATAAGTAATCTACTACATGATTTAAATTATATATATTTAAGGTGAATATTATGCTGGTAATTGGTGAATAAGAGGTGAACGGATGAG
>JABUQX010050125.1:0-5000 GCA_015478945.1 Trachelipus rathkii
TATATATATATATATATATATATATATATATATATATATATATATATATATATATATATATATATATATATATATATATATATATATATATATATATATATATATATATATATATATATATATATATAAGATAATATTTAAGCTCTTATTCAGAAAAAAATAGAAAAACAAAGAACAGGACACTCAAAATAAGAAAAATGTGAAGGAAAATAGAGAAAAACTTGTACCAATAATTGAAACTATACGTTTATGTGGCCAGCAAGGTCTTGCATTAAGGGGCTCAAGTGACTGGACGTATTGAATTATCAACTCCAGCTGAAAATGACGGAAATTTTAGAAGCCTTCTTAGGTTTCGAGCAAATGGAGGTGACCAGGTTTTGAAGAACCACTTCTATCGTCCAAAAATTCAATGTATACGAGTCCGATGATACAGAATGAAATCATACAGTCATTTAGTCAGCTTTTACAAAGGAAAATAGTGGAAGAAGTTAAAAAAAAATATTTTTCAGTATTAGCTGATGAAACAGCGGATATTTCCCAAACAGAACAGTTTTCACTTTGTGTAAGGTACGCGATTGGTGGTGATGGAGGTGATACTCCTTTTACTTTAAGAGAGGATTTTTTATCATTTGTTCCGGTTTATGATATCTCAGGGAAAGCATTGGCAAATGTAATTTTGGAGAGACTCGGCTATCTTGGTTTAAAACTCGAAAATTTAAGAGGCCAAGGATATGATGGAGCCTCTTCAATGAGAGGCGAATTCCGAGGAGTGCAATCTGTTATTCGGAATGAGTATCCTAAAGCTCTATACACACATTGTGTAGCACATTGTTTAAATCTATGTCTCTCAGACTCTTCTAAAATTCAGGCAATTCGAAACGTCTTAGGATTCATCTCTGAAATATGCACTTTTTTTCGATCGAGTTCGAAGCGCACAAAACTTCTGGAAGATAAAATAAAAGAGTTTTCTAGTAACCAAAATAACAAGAGGATCAAAAAGATGGTGTGAACGGCATGAAGCGGTTTTCCTTTTTAAAGAGACTCTTGAGCCAATACTTGCGTCATTGGAAGAAATAAAAGTATGAGTTGTTGTTAAATTCAATCAGTAATTTGAATTTTATAATAACATTATACGTTTTAAGTAAATTTCTTGGAATAACCTATACCTTGTCAAAACAGTTACAGAGTGTACATTTGGACATTGTCAGTGCAATAAACTTAGTGGAAGACATTATTCAACTTCTCGAAAAAGATAGACAAAATGCAGACACATAGTTTAACTTTCACAGAGCTAAAAATGTATGCGACAGCTGGTATTGAAATAACAATTCTAAGAACTACGAAGTTCCAGAAACATCGTTGTAGTGTACTTCAGATCCCGAATCATTTTACCGCATCGTTTTTATTCCGTTTATTGATGATCTGATTTCTTCGTTGACTGATCGATTTCTCTCGCATGAAACCACTATCATTTCACTTCAGTATATTTTACCAGAAAAGTGCAATGTACCTTATAAGCATATTGAAAAAAGCATCCTTTTTTATAAAGACGACCTTCCAGACCCTCACGAGGTTACACTAAAAGAAGAGTGGTGTAAATGACAGCATAAATGGCTGTTAGAAAATGAAAAACCAAAAACTGCGATCGGTACTTTGGCTAATTGGGACAAGATTAGGTTTCCTAACATTGCTGCTCTCCTGAATATCTTAGCAGCATTGCCTGTATCCACCGCAACAGTAGAAGGACCTTTTCGTTAGGGCGTCTGAAAACGTATTTACGGAATAGTGTGAAGAGGATCGCATTACAGGTCTTGCTTTACTGTCAATTCATCGAGATCTCAGCACAGAAGTCAGCAAAGAAAATATTTTGAATCACCTCAGTCAAAAAGCAAGGAAACTGAAATTGACCTTATAAAAGAACGGTAGTTAGTTATGAGAATTATATATATATATATATATATATATATATATATATATATATATATATATATATATATATATATATATATATATATATATATATATATATATATATATATATATATATATATATATATATATATCAGGCTTGGGTTCAAGTACATTTTGTCAAGTATAAGTACAGATTTACACAACTAGAATTGATCAAGTACAAGTTCAAGTACAAGTACTCTAGAATTTGTTCAAGTACAAGTACAAGTACATGGTATCAAGTACAAGTACAAGTACAAGTACTTTATGAAAACTTGCATATATATATATATATATATATATATATATATATAATATATATATATATATATATATATATATATATATATATATATATATATATATATAATATAATATATATTAATTATATATATATATAATAATAAATATATATATATATATATATATATGCTAATAATAATAATAATAATAATTTAATAATATAATAATATATATAATAATAATATATAATAATATATAATAAGAATATATATAATGCTAGATTTACTTAATAAGTCCTTATTGCATTGAACGTACTTATATATATATATATAAATAAAAAAAAAAAAATATATAAAAAAATATATATATATATATATATATATATATATATATATATATATATATATATATATATATATATATATATATATATATATATACACAATATATATATATATATATAATATATATATATATATATAATATATAATATATATATATAATAATATGGACGCTATATCTCTAACCTTATATAAATTATAACTATATATATATATATATATATATATATATATATATATATATATATATATATAAATATATATATATATATATATATATATATATATATATATATATATATATATAAATCAATATCATAATATATATACTATATATATATATATATAATCACCACCATCATCTGTCCCTTGCTTGGAGGTAGATTATTAAAATACCGGAAACAGAAAAACAGTAAATAATATGAAGCAAGTAGAAAAATAAGCCCAGCCTTACCTCCCCTTTATACCAATTAGTGAGAACTCGTCGCAGTCAGAAAAATCCATCCTAGAGCTTCACGGGACCGCGATGGACCCTCACTATGACATCTCGTCAATGTGGTGTTCATTCCTTGGCCTAGGTGGGCTACAACCATACCTCCTCACAAAACCCCGCCATTCACTCCTGTTAAGAACCCTTCTTCTCGCCTCTGCCAAACTCACATTTCTCTCCTCCAGGCATTCCCTTCCTGACTCAATCCACTTTTTCTTCGGTCTCCCATCCGGTCGATTCCCAACACACTCACCACTATACATCCGTTTAACCGACCAACTATCATCCATCCTTTCCACATGACCAAACTATCTCAATGTACTTTCATTTATTCTCTCATTTACCACATTCTCCACACCAAACAACCCTCCACTCTCTTCCATTCTCCATCATTCTAACACTATCCCTTGTCACCCCTATAGTTGCTGCAACCTCATCTATATGTAGTTAGTTCTGAGACCACAACATCTCATCTCACTCAACATTAATCTCAATAATAACTTCGACTCTTTTATTCTTACTCAGTCTTCATTATCATCATACGTACTTTTGATTCCATTCAGAAGCTTACCACCAACACCATGTCACTAACACCTGCCATAGAGCTTCCCTATTAATACTATTATACGCCTGTTGCAAATCCATAAATCCTAAATGCAATTTATTCTTCTCCTCCCTCATTATCCCAATCATTTGTTTCAATGTACAGGTTTGATCCACATCCTCTACCACTTCTAAACGCACCTTGTTCTTCCCCAAATCAGTTCTTCAGTCATTTGACCTCTTTCGACCAAAATACCAGCATATATCTTTCCTACAACACTCAATAAACTAATTACCCTATAACACTTACAGTTACGTTATCCCCTTACCCTTATTTAAGGGTACTAATATCGCTCTCCTCTACTCGCTCGGAACTATACCCTCCATAAACGCTTTGTTATACAACTTCCAAATCCAATTAATCACCATCTCGCCTATATATATATATATATATATATATATATATATATATATATATATATACCTATATATATATATATATATATATATATATATATATATATATATATATATATATATATATATATATATATATATATATATATATATATATATACATATATATATATATATATATATATATATATATATATATATATATATATATATATATATATATATATATATATATATATATATATATATATATATATATATATATATATATATATATATATATATATATATATATATATAATATGGTTTGTGCGGTGAATCTGAAGAGAGTTTGAGAGGATTGGTAGAGAGATTTGGCAGGGTGTGTAAAAGGATGGGTTTGAAAGTAAACGTAGATAAGAGTAAAGTTATGGTTGTGAGTGAGGACTCCTCGGTGTGAAGTTATGCTACATGGTGAGCAGCTGGAACAAGTGACTGAGTTTAAATATTTAGGATATATATGTTGGACGAAAAGGGAACGGATGATACCGAGTGTAGTAGGAAAGTTGTGAATTGCAGGAAGGTGGCTGGTGCAATTAATCCTTGGTGGATGTAAAGAAGCTAAGTCTTGAGTGCGCTGGGTCTTACGTGAGGGTATGTTGTTACCTGTGTTAATTAATGTATAGTAGTGAGACTATGATCTGGAATAGGAGGTATAGATCTAAAGTACAATGTGTTCAGATGGACAATCTTAGGGGCGTGTTAGGTGTGAGAATAATTGATAAAATGAGGAATGAACGTATTAGAGAGTTTGAAAAAAGGGATAAATGAGAGAATAAATGAAAGTACGTTGAGATGGTTTGGTCATGTGGAAAGGATGGATGATAGTCGGTTTGTTAAGCGGATGTATAGTGGTGAGTGTGCTGGGAATCGACTGGCTGGGAGACCGAAGAAAAAGTGGATTGAGTCAGCAAAAGAATGTCTGGAGGAGTGAATGTGAGTTTGGCAGGGGCGAGAAGAAAGGTGCATAATAGGAG